>JAXCLQ010000002.1:1860907-1892719 GCA_035584115.1 Cedrela odorata | reverse complement strand
AATCAGTTAATCTCTCCGATAATCAAGTAATTCTTAGCGAAGACGTCTTGGAATTATGAACAAAGGGAAGATACGCATGAAGATGCAGGAGTTAGAACCAAGAACCAAATCAGACTTGGGAACAGGGCAAATGCATAGAAAAGAAAAGTCAGATATTAGTGACCTATGTGGTGAATAATTTGGAACACCGACGATTCGATGAGTCAGCACGTGGATCTAAATATCCATATGGATAAGCTATAATTTGTTAACCAACTAAACTAACCATGGTTAAATCAATCCCCAACTTCCTATAAATGATTTACCTCGTCTCAGTTGCATCATCTAACACTCAAGCTCTCCACATCTAGTCATCAATCATGGCTTCCACATATTCTTCTGTTGCATCTTTCAGCTCAGCCTCAACTCATTTCATTGGCTCCAAAGTTACTGTTAATGAGATTCATTCACAGCCCATGTCTGTCAAATTCCGCCCACTTCGGATATCAGCCGCGGCTCGTGCATCAACGGCGGAGAGAACAAGAAGTCATCACATTGCGTCGCCAGGCTCACTGTACGAAGTTCTGGGGATTCAGATGGGTGCCACGGGTCAGGAGATCAAGGCTGCTTATCGTCGATTGGCAAGAGTTTTGCATCCTGATGTTTCTGCTAACAGTCAAAATGAGATTACAGCGTATGAGTTCATGAAGGTACATGAAGCATATGAAACTCTTTATGATCCAGAAAAACGTGCAGATTATGATCGGACACTTTTCAGGCGACGAAGGCCACTGAGTTCTCAGTTTTCAATGTCAGGATTGGCAACGACAATGGCCACCTCATCAAATTCAAGATTTTCAGGCTATACAGGACGGTCATGGGAAACTGATCAGTGCTGGTAGTCACGACTATGTATTAAGTCTGTTAATAGTTATAGATGAGAAAGAGAAAAGGTAAATATTAGAAATGTTTCCTGTGATCATGTTTAATTCCTGGAGATTACTGCTTATGTGTATAAAAAATATGTCTGTAATTGAAAGTCAAAACCAGGCGGCTTTTTCACAGCCTGGTTTTTTTAATCCAATTGTCTATACTTGTCTGCTATTGATCTTATTTTATTCCATGTTTCAGATGATTGTTCGATTAATGTCAAACCTATTTGTCCGAGACTTGTCATATCAAATCACTTGATTTTGTTCTGATGTGAAGAATAACTGCAGAATTATACAGTACCCTGCGTTCTGTTTCCTCTGTTAAAACAGAAATCAAGGACTAACTAGCTGAATAAACAGAGTGCAGATCAACATAAACGCTTTCTTCAGACAATTAATTTAATCATCGAGGATATTACATCCATTTGATGATTAACCTTATAAAAATCTCATATATTACAAAAAGAAAACTTGTCTACTCGGGGATTGCTAAAGAAAACTTGTCTTCATTTTAAATCTACACTGTCCTGCCAAAGTATTGAGCTCAAGAATCGCCACAAATCCTGATGCTTGAACACGATATGACAGGTAACTTGAGTTCTTTGTAAAGAGCTCACACTTATCATGCAAGTAGATGTGGATACTGCAGGGCAGTTATAGATTAGACTCGTAGTTCTGTGGCTATTCCTTAAAAGACATTCTTGGACATGATGTCTCCTTTTACTTACATGTCAAATCATTGTCAATGCCGATTTGTGAGCATGTCCAAAGTGTTAGTGAGCCGGTATAGAAAACAAAAAAAATACAAACAAGGCCCACGAATGGTAATATGAAGAAATCAATTGCTAAACAGTGTAATCGACATGGAGGTATTGCAACATGCACAAAATCCATCTTTTGAATAGTCCTCAACTGAGGTAGATGGAAGCAAATGCCTGAAAGAGTTTGAATATTACTACTGCTAAGAATTTAAAATGCTGCCTAAATAAAAAGAAAAACAGCCATAGATGACAGATTCTCTGTTTCATGCTTAAACGAAAAGTTTAGGGAATCAGAAGCATAGAAAATGGGCAGGTTAAATCCAGTCCACAAATACTGAAGGCGCAAACATACGAGTAAGGTTAAGTACAGCCCACAGAGCCCAACCCAAGTTTGTCTTCGTCTCATTTCAATGCAAAAAACGCCGTCACAGGTTAGTGATCACTGACTTAGTTGGCGCAGTTCAATATACAGACGACGCGGAAGAGAGGATGGCTCGGCTGATACGACCTTCAATGCAATGGCCAAGACTCAGCATCGTTATTCTTATTGCGCTCCACTCAATAATTTCCTCTCCTCATTTCCGCTACCAACGACAGCCACTAAAGGTACGGCTCCGTTTTGTCCGTCTTTATCCTCGGCACCTTCCCCCCACCGTAACATCCATCACCGCTCACGCGGAGTCAGACCACCGAACGCTGCACCGTCAGACCCCCAAGAAGACGAATCCACCAGTGACTCTGATTCCGATGAAAAGAAAAGCCGCAACCAGAAGACGCGCGAGGCTAAGCCTGCCATCCGTTGGCGATTGCAGCTTGCTGTTTTCTCTACTCCTCAAATTAAACGCATTCTCAAGTAAGCCTTCAACATATATTCCAATACCAAAATTAAGCCCATAAGTTTACGAAAATTACGAATTAATAGTTCAATTCAATCCTGTGAAGCTGATTTTTTTATTTTTTTTTGAAATTGTAGGGGGGCTTCTCTTGATGAAGATGTGTTCGAAGCTATAATGCTGGTTAAGGTGCTTGTATACATATTTATGTTTCTTTTGCATTTTGAACTGCTGTGGAGTTACTTTGTTGCTGAAGATAAGGTGTTTGTTTTTGGGATGCAGAGACTAGGACCCGATGTCAGAGAAGGAAAGCGGAGACAGTTTAATTATATTGGTAAGAAATTCCATCCCTGCAAATGTATAGGGTTAGCCACTTAAATTTTCCACGTAAGTAGCAATGGAAATTCATTTGTAAAATCAGTGCGCGCGGTCTAACTTAAAAGGTGAAATGTCTGTTAGGTAAACTGTTGCGGGAAGTTGAACCTGAATTGATGGAAGCTTTAATTCAAGCTACAAACGTCGGGGATCATGGTACTCTGCAAGCTTTAGCTGCTTCCAATATGCAAAACGTTGAAGATGAGAAAGAAGAGTCCGAAGAAATGGAGGACGACGAGGAAGAAGAGGTATATAGTATCTTAGTTTAGAAGCAGTGATTTATAGTTGGGAGGATACCAGACCTGCCCTAATTTCCATGTTGGGCTCTTTGCATTTGAATAAACTATAATTTCCAAATCCTCTAGGAAGATTTCATAATTATCCTACAGAAGAAAAATTATAAGGGCAGACCTGAGATTTTAGTTTGTTATCATAAACTTGGCAAACGTAAAAAGCTCTTAGTATTCTTCAAGATGTATTCTATCTCACTTCTCAAACATTATTTATAGGATTCACATGAGCACATCGACTTAGCAACTAGATGGTACGATGGCCCGATTAGCAAGGATGTTCAAATTACCAATGAAGTATATTAAGTTCACAATGTTGATTTTGATCGTCAGGTAAGTCCAATACTTTCTTTGCAAGTTTTAATACATTACTGAATATATATTGCTGTTGCCCATGAGTTCTCTCTGATTTAGGGATGATAAATAAACTGTTTATTAAATGAAAATACATTGTTTGGATGCCATGAACATTTTTAATCATATCTAGAAGGATGAGCTTTCACATTGTACACCATTAAAAATTTGCTTCAGATCTTCCATGGTTGATTTTTTCTTTCCCAGAAAGTCAAGTGCAATTGAAACTGGAATAATTGGCAACAGGTTCAGCCTTAACAATTTATCTAAATATTGCAAAGCCATGGAATCAATTTGAATAAGTACACTTATATTTCACAGCTAAGCTATGGAGCTACTGTCACTGTGTCATATAATGGAGATTCAATATATAGTTCATTTAGCTATGCTCTGTTTTTTGACAGGAGCTTAGAAAACTTGTCAAAGAAGTCCTCACAGCTAAAGAATCTGATGGAAACAAGGGAAACGAAGGAAATGAGGGAGAAAAGGGTCAAGCGGATGTAACTATTATTCGCGCTAAAAAGTCCTCAGCACATTTCCTTCTCACCCTAGCGAAGCAGGCATCAGTAAACGATATCTAATAAATTTTTATCTGTAAGTTACATCATTATATCTTGCTAAAATTAGTTTTACAAAGCATTTACATGTCATCAACATAACATATTGAGTCTCTTGTGGAAAGTGCTGATTTTCAAGTTTTTACTTCTTGTGTAGGTATCCCGGCATTTTAAGGCCTGATTTGTATAAGTTTCCTTATCTTGGTTCGGCTGGATGCCGTTCTGGCTTTTTTTTTTTTTTTTCGTGGGCTTGGCTGTTTTTGCCTCAAAACCAACTCCAATAATCGTGCCTAGCCCAATCTGTTATAGGATATCTAGCAGTGTCATTTCTCAGCATATTTCCCCCAGTTGCAACCAATCATTATAATCTAGAAAGTCGGCAGCCATCTTGTCGAAATTCTTCTTCGAGAAACCTCAGTCCCGAAATTCAACTTGCCTCCAATGTAATTATGCTACTGCAATAATATGAAATAAAACAACCCTGTTTTTGTCCAAATTCATCATTCAACGAGAAGACGCAAGCTACAATCGTTTGACAAATCCTCCGAAAAAAAACCGATTTCTTTTTCAGAAATAAAGCCCTATCATTTAGGCAGTGCTGTGGTTCACACTTTAGCAGAGGTAAATATGCAACAGCAAGTTGGTCACAGAGACACTGGAGAACGATAAGAGGATGGGCTAATTGATGAGCTAGAGATAGTAACTGATTTGTCATGATATAAACCTACAAAATAACAAGATTAAATTAAGCAATCCTGTATATCAATAATGGTGTTTAAATTGTCCAATCTAGGACTGCTTTTTGCATCAGCAGCTGTGATTTAAAATCAGAAAATAAGCCTCAAGGTTTCTTAAAAATTGTTATCACCTTCCCTTGATGGCAACTTACGAAACCAATGATGCCATCCTCTTCAAATACATTTTGTTTTAACCAGCTGATGATAGTATGATTTCATGATTCCGGCATGCAATACCCAAATATATATATAGCTCTGAATTTCTGTGTAAATGTGAATGAAATCTTTGGAAACGGCAGGTGCAATTTTATTGTAACTAGTCCAAATGCATTGTCACATTATCTCCACTAACCTGTACTTATCCCTTCAATCACCATCAAAGTCCAGCTAAAACACCATATGTTTCATGCTCATATTCTACTTTTTGTGATTCCTTTGTTGAATTTTCATCTGTTAATGTCAAGAAAACAGGTGAATCTATTTACAAATTTGTTAAACAAATAAATTCATGTCCAATCATCATGAGTCAGCCAGAAGCTGTTATTCTCCCCACGAGCAAAGGCGGTTTTTTTGTTTGTTTGTTCTGAAGCAAAACAAAAGCATTATGCTCGTGCATAAATGAACTGAAAATGCTACACAGACCACAATTACGCTTCTACTTTTTGATAAAAACGTTAGGTCGTTTTCATTTTGAATGTTAATAAGCCCACCTGTAACCCTGCTAGCCACCTTTGTTGATTATCATTCCGAAAGCAAGATTGCCTTTTTGACAAAAATTGATAACGTTGATTTATAAGTCATTTAGTGAGACTAATGCGTTCTATCAGGAATTAATCTGGGTTAACTAAATTTTCTCATTTTAAACATTAACTGACACTTTTAACATTTTAAATATGAAGGCCTAACACATTCCATTTCACTATGAGAAGTCGAGAACCATTCTGGTTCTTAACTGTCTATACTAACAGACAGAACTACAGGTTTGGAGTTTCTTTCTAAGCTGGGTTGCACTTGCACATATAAATGAGCCTGCGGTCTCTGCTGTTAGCTGTTGTTAACATCCTCAAAATCTTTAATTGAAATTGTTTAATTACTCGAAAGGCTTCCTGTCTTAAGAAGGTTTGAGTTCACTGGTTGCAAAGAATTTAAAAATAGTAAAGAGATTAGCAAGGAAAAAGCTATTTAGATAAGTTTTAACCGTTTCGGACAAAGGGAATTATGGCAGCTAATTTGGTTCTTGCATCTTTTATAAAACAAGAAATATGATGCTTACAAATCTAACTTTCTTGTCTCCATGCGTATTGGACCTCAGCTAAGCTAATCTAACCTAAACTTTAGAATAGATTTGGAGAGAATTCAAAACAAATCAAAGCTATAAGTATTGCAAGTATAGAGCCTAACTCTTAGCTAATTTCTTATTTCCTCACTTATTGTACTTGATTAACAATTTATTAGGGAGAGTGGGGGTGATTAATAAGCTTCTTAATTAAGATATACAGCAAATTTTAGTAAATGATTTTGAAATGGAAAGTGACAGAAGAACTTCCTTCTTTAATTAAGATGAAGTGCTCAAAGAACCATTGACTTGGATTCCTTTGCTTGTACATGGATGTCAATGCATGTTTAGTAATTGTTTCTCAGGAAAATATTAGTTTATTAATCGGGCATTCCTCGGTACAAAAGCAGTGTAATAGTCCCATAAATTGTAGGTGCAACTCGTCAATCGACATGACCAAAAGGAGTGAGAAGATTGAACAAAAATTAATGCATGCATGATCACGTCATTTTATTGAATTTGCGTTCACCATTTGGTTTTGAATCTTACTTTCTGAGATCCTCAAGGAATTAGTGAAGAAGATGACCACCCATGGCCAATAAGATAAGAAATATACACCAAGCAGTTCATGCATTCTCCAAACGGTGGCGTGCTAAGTTAGCAAACATCTATATAATTGAACTACTTAACCTGTCCAGTCTAACGCGGTTGGCTAAACGACACATTCAAACCCCCAATTAATTTTCTTTTTCTTTTTCTCAGTTTCATCAACCCAGGAAATTTTGGCTCGTACATGTGGAGAAGTATTTAATCGAAATATTCTGAAGAATCTTTCCCTTGAAGAATTTACTGCAACATTTTAGTCAAAATCAAACCCCTGAAGAATTTTTCCCCTACGAAATTGACCTTCCAGGAAACAAAACGTGCTTTTTAAAACCAAACATGACGCAGTTGACTTAGTATTCTTAATTGCTTATTGCTTCCGCTGTTCAACTACAATCTTGTATAAATCCCATATTCTTTTATAACTGAAGCTGTTAAACGATTTAAGTTTTATCAATGGTTAAGGTTGTATCTTATTGTCGTCCAAAAACAGGGGACATGTGTCCATTAAAGAAAATAACATACATTTATAGTGCCGTATGATTAACAAGCACGGTACTAGAATAAGAAGGCAAACTCAAGCAAGTAATAGTGATTTCCCTCCCATGGAGTTTTCAGCAATTAATTTTCTTAATCTAGTTTCATTTCATACCATTTCATGGATTCATGGGAACATAAAATATGTCAATGGCCTGTAATTTGAAGAAGTTTTCGGCTAGTTGGATATGAGAGTGCTATTGTCGCGATTCGATCTCTTTATGTGCTACGTGTATCCACGTCATTTCTTTTTGTAGACCTCATTAATAACTATAGACGTCGGCTGCACTGTAAATGTAATGCAGTATGCCTCCATTTTTGCTTATAAACACACCATCTGTCACCGAATTTCAGAATCTGAATCTAATTCCACTTCCTCTCTCCCATTCCCCACAAGAAGAAGAGAAGATTGGAATCAGACCGCCAACCTGCCAAACACTTCTTCTTATTCTTTCTATTCTTTTTTTCATCAGACAGCTTCAATGGCCACCGTTCAAAGAACATTATTAATCTCTCTGTTATCCGTTTTCATTCCTCATTTTATTATTTCTGGTGTTATGTCCACAACTTTCACCATGATTAATAAATGTAATTACACAGTATGGCCAGGCATTCTTTCAAACGCTGACTCGCCACCACTTTCCACCACCGGTTTCGCCCTCAAGAACGGCGAGTCCAGGACCATCACCGCACCCACTTCTTGGGGCGGTCGCATGTGGGGTCGAACCCTTTGCACTCAAGACTCCACAGGTAAATTTACCTGCGTCACAGGTGATTGCGGCTCTAACAAGCTAGAGTGTTCCGGAAGTGGAGCTACCCCACCTGCCACGCTGGCTGAGTTCAAGCTTGATGGCTACGGCGGTCAAGATTACTATGACGTAAGTTTGGTTGATGGGTACAACCTCCCCGTGCTTGTTGTTCCTCAGGGTGGTACTGGAGACAATTGTACAAACACGGGCTGCGTGGTGGATCTAAACGGAGCGTGTCCTTCAGAGCTTAAGGTTATGAGTGAGGATGTCAATGGTGGAGGTGTTGCTTGCAAGAGCGCGTGCGAAGCATTCAGACAGCCACAATATTGCTGTAACGGTGCTTACAGTACACCAGATTTATGCAAACCTTCTACCTACTCTCAGATCTTCAAGAGCGTGTGTCCTCACGCTTACAGCTACGCCTACGATGACAAAACCAGCACCTTCACATGCGGTTCTGGTCCTGACTACACCATCACCTTTTGTCCTTCACAAAATACCAGGTAATTTCTCATTTTTACTCTATTTACCACCTCTTTAATTCCCTTTTTTACTTCATAAATTACTTCTGTCCGTTAAAGAAGTTAATTAAAGTTGTAAATGAGAACGTTGGAGTCACTAGATATTTTAAGCTCAGCTTTTAACGTCGCGGCCGGACAAAGAATAATATCTAAGATATTTATTTAGTGATCTGAGATCTTTTCCTTGGTAATATGTGCAAACCAAGTCGCCTGAGGCTAATGTCCTAGCCCATATGCCGACATGAAAGGCAGCACATGGGCACATTTCCGGGATGGCCACACGTTAATCATTTGTTAAATAACGTCACCTTTTGAATTCGTCTGCATGTCTTAGTCAAAACCTACCCTTGTCAATTTTCAATAAATGGTAATCATAAGGGTAACTCAGTCTTTTAAGATAGTTACCTTTTGTATCTTTTTGTATTTTGCAGTCAGAAATCCTCGCAGGGGAAAAACAGTGGAAACAATACAACACTGGTTGACAGCACGATGGTGTACGAAGGTGCTTTGGACCAAAGCAGCGGATCAGCGTCCACGTGTACCCACGTATTAGGATCACATGGTATTGCGGGTACAATCGGCATCACACTGGCAGTTTGGAAGCTATGGCAACTCTTCTAACTTATTCGATCCTACTCGCTAAGCTAACTTTATATCAATATGGTAGGCCCGTAAGCATAGAAACCGAACTTACCCATCTAACCTTGGCCCAAACGGAGGTTGTTGTTTCGGGAGTGGACCCTTACCTTTTTCATGCATGGGCCATGTCTCTTGTTCAATGGGTCCAGGATTTAGGCCACGGTGACGTGGAGCTGACTCATGATGGCAAAAGCTCACCTGCTGATCTGATGCCTACAAGTAGAACAGACATTGATAATTATAACATTGATAATTATATTGAACGGGCAAAGGGATTAGAGGCTGAGAACGCACGAATTATAGCTAGCTGCCAGTTAAAATTTTAGAAGATTGGACTGATATATTATTATGTAACCACCACTGCATTCGGTGGCAATAAAAATGTCTTTAAATCAGCTGTCTTTATTGTCAACATTCATTTTGTAAATTAGGTAGTGTTGAAAGCTTGGTTGGTGATGTTTTTGGTGACTAATAAACAGCTATTAGACTAGTATTCCTCCCCAATTTGTATACATTTAAAGAGTCTTATTGAGGCAGCAGATGTTGGTTGCATATCTCTATCAATATGTGAATATTCCGTATTAGCTAAATCTTTTTAAAAATAAACCGGTCTGATAATTAATGAGACGGTTTAATATAATGAGTTTGGTATATGAAATTCGGTTCAAATGTCACACTACAAGTTTGATTCATATCGAAATTCAACAATGGGAAGGTAATGATTCCGTTCCATATGTTTGGTACCAGCCATACAACTGAAGTTCAATGTTGCAAATTTTCCTGGGTAAGATCTCGCTGTCATGATCGATTTATGTCACTGGTAAACTCCACATTATTTGGTAATTTGACTTTGATCCCTTTGCATCGCATGCTTCAATGCTTCTCATGACCCTTTGCATCGGGAAGTGGGCATAAGCATAACATGTGTTAACATCAAACACGTACGTCGACCACGTTGATAATTATCCAGCGTGTGGTTTGGCATGGTTCGCGGCTTAGTCTTTAGGTTGCGTTGCGTGCTTCGCATTGGCCTGGCTTGAGAAGTATGTGACAGTTGATGCTTCTTTATTGCTAAACCAATTGAGCTTGGCACAAAACAATCCATGCCAATGAGGAAGATATTCATTAAGAGAGAATTTGGTTAGGAATTACTTTCTATAAAGCTTTGGTTACGACTGCAACAGATCATGCTCAATAATCTGCATTCTTTTTAATTAACAGACGTGAAACTGTAAGGGTATCATTATTACTGCCGAAGCTTAAACTAATTGCGAGGTTAACTACGATGAATTGGTCTAATATGTCTTAATCTGGGGTTTACTTTCGTATTCCAATGGATGATTAATTTTAAACCGTAAACCTCGGGAGCAAGCCTTAGGTTCTATTGGTATTGTTGGCGGCCGGGGATTACTATAATATGGCAAAACATAGCTTTTACACCCGCCTAACTATCAAAACCATTTTCACTTACGTCCATTGACTCACTTCCCTCTACCTACAACTTTTTCCTTCATTGAAAAAGAAATTAGAAGACACTTTAACTATGCCTGCGTGAACCTTTCCTGTATGTACGTGGCTTCAGGAAATTAAGCATTATATTATTATTATTATTCTTATTATATAGTTTATTGTGCTAATACGGATAAGGTAATTTGAC
This sequence comes from Cedrela odorata, assembly GCA_035584115.1. Taxonomy (NCBI): domain Eukaryota; kingdom Viridiplantae; phylum Streptophyta; class Magnoliopsida; order Sapindales; family Meliaceae; genus Cedrela; species Cedrela odorata. The sequence goes on along the minus strand of JAXCLQ010000002.1, from coordinate 1,881,919 downwards.
TAACCAACGTATCAACCACCTCTTAGAATTATTAAATAATAATTGCCATTATTATTGTAAAACCCTTCGAGCACAAGCTGTGTTGCCTCTTTCGACTTACCCGGACAAAGTTAATTAATAAAACAATGGTCTTTCGATTACAATCAGTCACAAAGCTCTATTACTTGAGGGCTGAACACTTGCTTCTGTTTGTTAATAATGGCACTTTTCTATTGGGCCAGATGAAACAGTCCAAAAACGAGCCCATTTCATGTTGAAAAGTTTCCCACTTCGCCGGAACGGCAGAAGAGAAGAACCTCATTCTCAAAACGCAGAGAATGACTCTAAATTAAACAATCGCATTGTCAGTTTAAGATCTAACACGTTAGATTGAAGTACAATCCACTTCATTTTGATTAGAATTAGTGCAGAAACAGTCATAAAAGAAAGTTTACACGAATATAATTGATGAAACAAAGTTCCAGTCAGCTTTTTCCATAAATGATATTAAGAAAATTTAGCACATTCTCAGATGATTCCTCCCTTTTTCCTAATTGAAAAAAAGGAGCAAAATCTTAGCTTTGAAGATGTATTTGCTTCTTTCGTTCACTGTTATGATAGATAAGTGAGTTGAAATTATAAATCAAAATGAGAAAAATTTACTAAGACTTTGCAGTCGATTGGCTTTCGTGGCAATATTGCATCCACGTCAAGTTGGTGTCTTTATTGACCTCTTTTTCACTTTGATTCTGCTAATCTCGTGCATGTTACAACAAAAGGAGCTTTATCCAATTCGGAATTTAGTCATTAACCTCTCATTAAAAGCATGTTTGTCTGTCCTTGCATGCAATTTATATCTAGGATCGTGAGGTCCAGGTGAATTTCCCGGAAAGTTGTATTGCTGTGGGTTACCATTTTCGAAACATGATATATTAGCATGGCCCGGTTACCAATTCTGCTTGGATATATATCTTCTAGAATTACATGCATCAGCTAGTTGAGGAGATTAGAGAATTAAGAAGTCAAAATTTTGCTACAGTCAGAATGTAAAGTTTAGAAACGAAGGGAAAAAGCAGTCCCTAATTTAAAGGTTTGAGGTTCTAAAATCAAAGGTATATTGTTGTTGTTTGCCTATATATTGCTAGCAGTGTGAAGCAAGTTCCCTTCAACAAAAGAAAGAGAAAAAGAAAAAGTAACAGAAATAACAACAATTATCCAAATGCTGCTTTACACGACAGAAAACATGATATTCAAAGATATTGAAAGAACTGTCTGAACAAACTAAGATTATCAAATTTCAATACGATATAAGTTGACCTCAGTTCACTTTCTAGTTCTTGCATGTCAACATGAACATTGTTATCTCACTTATTGATATAAACTTCGCCAACAATATGACGAAATCTAACATCAAACGTAATATTGAATTCTAAGATCTTCAAGATGCAAGTGTTTTGAGTTTTGATCCGTTATCTAACAAGATAAGAACCAATAACTATCATAATTGAAGACATCGTATTAAGAATCTCAATAACAACTTAAGAATTTAGGTGATAAGTATAGTTATTTTTAACATCACAAGAATAAATAAATTCAAGAATCATTTCAAGAATAAAAAAATACAAAATAACTCTCTAATATTATTTTTAACTAATAAAAACGTACAATGTTTATTCTTTTATATAGGGTTTCAAAATTTAATGGACTATGGAGAGTTAATGTTATGATATCCCCCTTTGAATCAAAAAATGAAAACAATTAAATCAAAAATTTAATTTAAAAAATAAAACTGTTAAATTAGAAATTTAACTAAAAAGAAGAAACTACTAAATCAAAAATTTAACTTAGAAAATGAAACATTTTTTAGAACATTAACTATAGTAACTAGATTCTCTTAAAACTGATTTGGATTTATGTTGAGCCCTCACATATTTGTAGTTTTACCAATTTATTAAATCAACTCATTTAACGCTTCTTTAAAATTTTTGACCTTAAATTTTGTGATCCGCCCACTTGACAAGTTCAACGAATCTTATGACTATTGAATCTGATGATTATTGTCCTCGAGTCCTTCTAAGTTTACGTGTGAAATTCTTCTCTTGTATGCGTGGTTGTGTAAGTTCATTTACACCATTTAATTCTTGAGAATAGCAAGTTAATATATAAATTCCAATTTAATTAACCACTAATCTGCACAAGCATTAACAAAAATCCCACACGAAGGATTACAATTAAGATATCACTAATTGACGTGCACAAGTTGAGGGGATTAATGAATTTTGTATCAGTGTGCAAATGATAAGATTGTCCAAAAGATACAGCGCGAGTGTGGAGAAATTTTTTGAAGCAGCTTTGTCATAGGTGCGGATATGGGCAGATCAAAAGGTAAACATTACTTTTGAACATGCAACGTAGACATTCCACTTCTGCATGTCGTTACTTACCTACTGTTCTGGTTAAAAGGAAGATGTATAATTGATAATCTACACATGCATTTGTTGTCAAGTCAAGTCAACCATTAAATTAGATCATCATGTTCCATAATTTAATTCTAATATTAGTAGCTTTTAACTCTTAATTCGTCTCTTTTTGACTAATCACTGATGTATATATCATTTGAGATGTAAATACTGCTCAAGGTTTTTGCAAAAGCACTCCTGGTAACTGCAAACTTTGCGCAATCATCGAAAACAGATACCATAAAGAGTCTGAATCCATTTATTTGTTAACTTTGCTGTTGTCTAATTGTCTTCTTCCTCCTAGTCATGTATATCGGGTTTAATTATAGTGTGTTGCGCGTTATGAAGGCAATTTTAATGCATGTTCTACAAAGCACAACTAGCATGTCACTTCTCGAACTTTCTCCTCAGCAGCTCATGTGCTAGATTTGTCTAACATAAATGCTATATCTTTCTAAATATTTCTAAAAGATTTTTATTAATTAAATGATTTTGTAGATTAATTTTAGGAAGAATATGTAATAAATGAAAAAATTACATTTAAACCTCTTATTATAAATCATCGGATGAGATTATAGTATTTTAATCTTAACCATTCAATGTATATACATTTAACTATAAATAAAACATATTTATCGCTAATTATATACTCTAAACTCTTGTATTCTCTTTTTATCTCTCTCCTTTTTTTTTTGTTTTCCAATTTTCGGAGTTTACGTGAAACAATGAAAAAATTAATTTGTGACACATCACACTACAAATTTATGCAAATGGAAACTTGTTTGAACCATGCAGCTAATGTAATTGAATTAAGCCAAGCCATGAAAAGATGTTAACTTTTCAACACTATGCAACGTATCCGTAGGCATTATTCACTCTAGCAACTTCATTATGTGCTCTCATATTTCTTTATTTTCCAGGGCGGTATTACTACTGTTTGGTTGATACCATATTTGGGCAAAGCTACCTCATTTCAATTCAGCACCAGAGATTCTAACCAACCAACTTTGATTCGAGAACTTTATTCTTTATTATGATGAATAATTACATTTTAGATTACTAATCCCATTAAGAAATTACTTGTTTTCTTCCAGCAAAAAGAGAAGATTGTTACCAAATTTACAGATTATTACATTGTATCTAAAAGAAAAGGCACTAATCAAATGTAATGCATGACATTGAAGAATCACAAAGGCAAAGGCAGGCTAAGAGAAGACAGGATTGTCAAGCAACAAAACCTTTTTAAGTAAGACAACACATGAACAAAGTATATCCAGGCCCAGCAACGAAAGTGATTGTAACTCGGAAATTAATCAAAGTTGATAATCGGAAACAAGGGATTTGTAGAGTATGTAGGGTGGGGTCCGACGATCAAGTGCTTTACACGGCACAAAGTATACAGTGACATGACGAGGATCAGCATCTGATCTTTAATTTGGGATGGCTATGGCTATGGCTGTGGCTATGCCGAAAAGCAAAGTCGGTTTCTACCTTTAGCTTTAAGATGGTGGAATTAGATAAGAGTTCATAGTAGGGTACGGAAGGTGTTCATTGGTCGGTGAGAGTACACGTGCCGATTATGAAACAGCATAGCTTAAATATGCTTGCTTCCACCGTCCCACAGGACAAACCGGTTTCTCGGTTCACGGAGCATGCAAATAAATTCTTAAATTTTCTCTCAAGTTTCATCATTTCGATGTTTAAAAATGAACCAACCACATAGGAGCACGTAACCACCCAATTTTTATTATTATTAATAATTTTATAGAGAGAGTTATCTACTCCCACTAATTAATCATTGGATGCGATCATTTAATTAATAAAATATATATATATATAATATAAAATACAAATTAATAAAAAAAATTTAAATTATGAGATCTTTTATTTTATTTTTTTATTTATACATATTATTTTACCACGATTAATATATTAACCTTACGAAATTATTTTATGTAAAATTCTCTCGTATATGTTAAAGTTTTATATTTATAATTAGTTATGTAACCACGCCGTGCGTTACATTATGAATGTATATATTTTTTAACTTCCTTTTTGTTGTTTGTTGGCATGAAATGAAATGTTGATTCATCATTAGGAATCTAATTCCGAGGGGTTGTCAAGAAAATAGAAATGTAAGTTAATAGTCCCACTGATTATTAACACATAAAGGCTGAGATTCTTTAGATATATTTCTTCAAACACGTTTGGTTTGTAGAATAAGTTGAGGAATTAAAGATACAAGGCCAAATCATAGTAGATCCTATAATATTATTTAAAAGAAAAATCTATCAAATTATGAATCTTTATTTAGTATTAACTGATGTTAGAACTATTTAGGCAACTACCAGTAAATTTATTTCCTAATTATATAGCCAACAATTCGCCCAAATCCTCCTGTTAAAATATATAGTTTTTATGGGTGGCGAACCCCAATTGTCTTCTCCAACTGCTATCTCTATCAAGCCAAGAATCTTACCTTCCTTCCTCTTGTTTCTGTTCCTCTTCTTCTTAAAAGACGATGGATGCAGTCCCATTTTGATTTACACAAAGAATAATAAACTAGCTAGCACCAAACAAGCCCTATACATATTCCACTATAATATATACCTTCATCCAGATGGATACGATCTTCTCTTATTCTCCCAAGTTGTACATCAGTCTCGTTTTGATCGTATTCTGCAGAGGTAATATTATTTTATTAACATTCGTTAACTTCCTGGAATGCATTCTTGATCTTTTCTGAAAATGAGTGAGCTTACATCAATGGAGATTTATAACATTATGGGCACTTTTTTTTTTTATACAGGAATATCAGGTGCTACATTTACACTGGTGAATAAATGTAGCTACACAGTATGGCCCGGAATTCTTGGCAATGCAAAATTAGACAGCACAGGCTTTAAACTCACACCTGGCAGTTCCCGATCCCTTCAAGTTCCACCAACCTGGTCCGGAAGATTCTGGGGCCGAAGCGGTTGTACATTCGACCCGAGTACAGGTCAGGGAAGTTGCGTAACCGGTGACTGCGGTTCTAACCAAATCGAATGCAATGGTTTGAGCGCAAGCCCGCCAACTACTCTGGCCGAATTTACAACTGGGTCCGGCACCCAGGACTTTTACGATGTTAGCTTAGTCGACGGTTACAACTTACCGATGATCGTTGAACCGATGGGGGGAACCGGTAATTGCTTGTCGACCGGGTGTGTAACCGATTTGAACCAGCAATGCCCTGCTGAGTTACGGGTCCAGTCAGGTGAGGGCTGTAAGAGTGCATGTGAAGCATTTGGGAATCCTGAATACTGTTGCAGTGGAGCGTACGGTACACCTTCCACTTGTAAGCCTTCCGTTTACTCGGAAATGTTCAAATCGGCGTGTCCGAGATCATATAGCTATGCTTATGATGATGCAACAAGTACATTTACATGTATGGGAGCTGACTATACGATTACATTCTGCCCTTCAGTAACAAGGTAAGGATAGTTAGTATTAGTACTAGTATTCACAATCACTTGATCACTTTAATTATTCTGTTTCTTTTTCTTATGTTTTTCGAATTGGATCTGTAAATGTTCTCTTCTTTTTCAGTATTCCAATTGGCTTTCCTACTATTGTTCCCACCCATTTTGTTCTTTTGTAAATCACAAGCTTACAGGCTATGTGGCATGGCATACAGCAAAGAAGTTTATCAATTTGGTCTTTAACCTTTTATATATAATTTTTTACGCAGTCAAAAATCTGCAAGAGATTCATCACCGACAACAGCAACTAATGGATCAGCAGGTAGCGGGTCAAGTGAGCCAATGGAGGACAGTTCATGGTTACCAAATTTTGTAACAGGAGATTCGTCTACAATCCTTTCTTCTTCTTCTTCGCACTCAACATTAATTGTTTCTGTTATCTCCTTTATATTTCTCTCCCTCCTTCATTTATAGAGGATATATATGGAGTCTCACTTTCTCACTAAGCATGCACATGATGCAGCATAACCGTAGCTTAATTTGCTTTGTCGGGAGAGCTAGCCAAGTCCAGATGATTAATTGAAAGCCCAATTTAATTTCCAGGACACATGTATAGAGTTACTACATAAATAACATATACTTCCAGCTTCCTCGTGTTAAATTTTCTTTTCATTTTCCGAGGGATCTGTACTTAAAAGCAAAAAACTAATAGAAAGGAAGAGCTTTTGGAGATGAAATGTCATTATTTCAATTGGTTTATTTTTTAAGATGGCATTTGACAAAGTGATTGCTTTTCTGTGAATTTGAGTAATTTGGTTGGTGGGTAATGTAGAGTATAACTGCTAAAAGAGACCCACTTTGCTGGAAATGCAAGCATGGTAGTTTTGTGATTTCGGCTGCAATGAGGATTTCAATTATGGTGTCTAAAGGGGCCATGCCTACCTTCATCATTTTGTTGTTTCTATAAGCATGTTGTTACTTTTTTTTCCTTAATGATTCAGCAGTCTTTGTGAAAGAATCATTTCGTTATGAATTTGAACTAATTAACAATAATTAATGTGATAAATTTGAAACACATTTCAAGATTTTATGTTGATATACAAGATTCTTTCCTAGATATTATGCAAAGAACCAATAATCCCACGATCCTTAGTAACAAAAAAAGAGGCATATTGGCCTTGTAAATGTTTAAAAATTCAGGGGAACAATGCCCATCTCTACTTTTGAACAAGAAATTTCTTGCCTACCTAGAAGAAGAATTCTTGTCCTTTAAAAAAAAAAAATCATTGATTAGGACAAGATTTCTTGTTATGAATCAGAATATTTCGTTTTCATCCGAAAAAAAAAATTGATCCTGAAGCATGGGATACCTTCAATCAAAAGCAAGCGTATATCAATGAACAAATGGACTTGATTGGAATTTTGCCATCATCTAGTTCATAAGATTGAACTTTTTTTTTTGGTCCAGAGTGTTGTGCCCAGAAAGCTACAGATTCCTAACAAAAGATATGGCTCAAAGTTACCCTCACTGAAGCATATAAAAAGCTATGGTTGAAAATCAATGTCTAGAAGTTGAGTAGTGAGAAATTATGTAGTTGTAGGCTCTATTTCTATAGAGTTGGCATTTTATTTTATTTTTAAATGAAATGGAAAGACGTGTCAAAACAAAATTGGAGCTCTGACATAACCCAAAGGCAAGAAGAATTTGGCCCCTGCATGACTGGCAAAATGATGGGCCATAAAGGTTGTGCAATTGGTAAAGTTGTCCAAGGATTTGACACCAAAGAAGGAAGATCAGCAGATGTTATTGGCTTTTTGTTTTGGTTATCGTTTGCCAATAGAATTAGAGTTGGAAGAATATCATGCCCTTGGGTTTGGGCCATGGATAGCTACTACTTTCATCCTTTCAAATCGACTGAAAATAATGTTGAGCTTTTTCCATTCACGATGGCTGAAAATATGTTATGATCATTAAACAAAGTTAAACAATGACACTAATCTTTGAATAAGTGGGAAACAAAGACCCAGCCCCAGTTTCGCTCTTAAAATAATTATTTACGTCAAGATAATCTTCAGGAATATATATTCTCTTTTATTCCGGAGAGGGTGGTGTTTTGGATGGAAACTAGTGTGCTTTGTCCCTTGATTTGTTTTTCTTTTCAAACGATCAAACAAGGAAGAATCCCATTTGCCTTCTGTCAAAAGGGAAAGATGACTAAGAAAAAAGAACTCATGTACCCGATAAAGGCCCATTGGAATACAGAAGCAATCAATACCCATGCATCCTACACAGGTCCATTGGGCTTAGCCCTCTTGAGGGCTAGGTTAACAGCATTTCTTCAGAGATGGGGATGAGCAATTGAGTAGGAACAAAAGAGCAGAAAACAAAAAGAAAAAAAAAAAAATCATCACAAGCATCATAATTTGCAACTTATCCATCATTGATAATGCTAAAAGGAAAATTCCTGGTGATTATGGTTACATGAAATCTACGATCTGAAATTATCTTTTACCAAAGTTTCGAAAACTCAAAGTTAATGTGCATGGTGCAGTACTATTCGGGTTCTCTCAAGAAACTGGGATGTTACCACCAATGCTTCAGGCAATCTACAACTCGTCCTTCACAGTAGAAGGCTCTGTGTCCACATCATCTTTCTCAGCCGAAGCTTCTTTTGTCTCCGTCTCAGCCTCGTTCTCGTTCTCGTTCTCGGTTTCTTCTACATCGTCTTCCTCCTCAACTGTTGCATCAGGACTGATGTTAAGGCTAGACTTCAATGTGGTGTAGATACGGGAGGCAAAATCCTTTGGATCACTGAGCATAAAGCCACTCTCCATGAGTGCTGTCTGGTAAATGAGCTGGGCTGTTTCCTTCACGCTCTCAGCCTGAAAGCAAGCCGATCAGTGCCAACACAGGAAGGAGGGTACATGAGACGGGTTTTAATTAATTACTTTTGTCACTTATTCCACATATCCAGTACAAACAATTTTATCAGCTAAATATCTTCAAACCAAGGATGCAAGTGATACTGCATGCTAAATTTGTATTTCTGCAGTTATGTTTCCATGAATGGGAAAATGAGAAAAAAAAAATATGAAAGATACCTCAGGGTCCTTGACAACTCTCTCACGGAGCTCTTTGATGATTGGATGCCTCGGATTGATTTCAAGCACCCTCTTGCCACGCATATATGCTTGCTTACTAGCATCCGATAGAGTCTGAGACTGCATGATCCTCTCCATATTTGCACTCCATCCATACTTCGAAGTGACAACTACACAAGGTGTGTTATCCAAACGGTTGCTTATCTTCACATCATCCACGTTCTCACTGGCAAGAGTACCTTTCCACCATTTGGTGAGCTCCTTGAATGATTCCTTAAGTTCCTTGTCTTTAGAGTCTTTGCCAAGTTTAAGACCCTCTTTGGATACATTTTGGAATTTTTTGTCTTCATAATCCATCAAGTATTGCATCAGATATTCATCAACTGGATCTGTGAAGAAAATAACCTGGCAACAAAGAGACATAAATTGAAAGGCCAGCATGAAAGAAAGCATATGAAGTAATTACAGAGACTAACAGGTCATCAACTATTGCATCCATAACAACTAAATTATTCTCAATACCTCGTAATTCTTCTTCTTAAGCCTCTCAAGGAATGGAGACTTTTCCAACTGTTCCTTGCTGGTCCCTGTTATGTAAAAGATATCCTTTTGTCCTGATTTCATTCTTGAAATGTATTGGTCCAGAGAAGTCAATTTACCATCCGACTTTGTGCTGGAAGAGAATTAAAATACCATGAGTCTTCTCCCCAGTTACGGAGTTGAGGTGAAAGGCATAGTAATGCCTGGAATAGAAATATGTAATGGTAAATTCAAGAACTCAAACAAATACCTCTCAAATCTGAGAAGTTTTGCCAATCTGTTTCTGTTAGCTGCATCCTCAATGATACCAAGTTTAATAGACTTGCCAAACTCATTCCAGAATTTTGTATATTGACCTTTCTTCTCATCGTCATCACTGGATTTTTCAACTTCTGCATCACCGTGAATATTCAACATCAGTGTACCCCAGTAACCATTTTGAAATAGAAGAGAATTAAACCTCAAAACAGAAGACACAAATCACAACAGAAAAGGAAAACTTATTTTGCTTTGGGAAAGAGAGTTACTAGATTACCCAGGCTGCAGTGAGTAATACATTAATGGAACACGAGAAAGGCAAGAATTTAGGCTGATACTAGCTTTAACTCATCTTAACAAAAAAACTATAAAAGAAGCTTCCATATTATCTCGGAGAAAATTTAAGTTAATTGAGGCCTACCTTTCTTGTCTTTGCCAGTGGACTCCTCAGGATCCTCCTCAGCAATTTTACGTATCATGTCAAGGGCCTTGCGGATGAGTTTCTTCTTGATTGTTTTCAAGCTGCTGTGCTGTTGAAGCATTTCTCGTGATACATTGAGTGGTAGCGTATCAGAATCAACAAGACCCTGCATCAATTTAAGAACAAAATCATGACACTGATTCAATCTTATATGTACTAAAATAAATTACTGGAACTAATCAAAAGACTTAGATACCTTCAAAAAGCTCAAATATTTGGGTAAAAGCTCATCAAATTCATCGGAGATGAAGACCCGTCTAACATACAACTTAAAGTTGGACTTATTGCTGTTATAATAACTCTCGTACAAATCTTGAGGAGCCTTTGGAGGCACAAACAAAACAGCCTTGAACTCAACATCTCCTTCAGCATTGAAGTGACTCCATGCTAGAGGCTTCTCATCACTAAAGTCCTGAAAAGAAAAAGATGTGCAAATGATTAAGAAAACGGCACCTTGTGAAAACTAATTTACTTCTCCTAAAATAAAAATATTCTAGTTACCACAGCTATTACATGAGGTATAATACCTTAGCTAAAGAGCGATAGAATTTGGTGTACTCTTCCTCCGTCACTTCCTTTGGATTTCGCAGCCATATAGCCTTAACATCATTCAAGAGCTCCCACTCAGAAGTTGTTTCCTTCACTGTTTTCGTCTTTGGCTTTTTCTCAGAATCTTCACCTTCATCTTCATCTTCGCCTTTTTCAGCATCATCTTCTTCTTTTTCAGCTGTTTGTAGCGGAGTAAACAACAGTGAGAAGTGTAAAAACTACCTATGCAAGTGTGTTGATGCATAAAAACGTAAATGGTTTCATGACATCAGCACTAAGTTCTAAGTCCAAAATTAAACAGTTTGGAATACTAATGTCTACGTAATTGGTTTCACGATATGAGCGCTAAGTTCTAAGTTCAAAATTAAACAGTTTGGCATATTAATGTGTACTTTTTTCCTCTTCATCACTTGATTCATCCTCGTCAGCAGGAACCTCCACATCAACCTCTTTGGTAGCCCAGATATAGATGGGGAAATTGATAAATTCAGAATATTTCTTCACCAACTCCTGTGGACAAAAATCAATTACAAAAAATTTATCTGCAATAATAAAATTCATCATGCAAATACACAAGGAAAGCACTTAACATTAAATTCTTGTTCTCCATATCAAGTCATCTGTGTTGTTGCGAAGGGACAAAACAAATATCTATGTGATACACTATGTTGAACTACTAACCTTCAACTTGCTCTCCTCCAAGTACTCCCCAGCTTCATCTCTGAGGTGCAATCTAACCTCTGTTCCACGTCCTAGTGGTTCATTCCACGTGTCCTCGGAAATTGCAAATGCCCCATCAGCCTTTGATTCCCATACGTACCTAAAAAAACAAACAATTAGCGTGACTATCATTTGACATTTCCAGAAAATTGGAGAGCCAAATACAACAATTCATATCAAATTTCAAAAGACTTACTGTTTGTCATCATTATGTTTGCTAATTACTTCAACATAGTCAGCAACAAGATATACAGAGTAAAACCCAACACCAAATTGCCCAATAAGATTGAGGTCCCCACTTGTCTGCATTTTCTCCACAAATGCTGCATGAAAAACAATTTCTAGTTAATATCCTTCAACACTTAACTTAATTAGAGACACACCATATCATTTATGACAGAAGGTATGAGGCCTTCACACAATATAACTACCTGAAGTTCCAGATTTTGCTATGGTTCCCAAGTTCTTGATTAAATCCTCCTTTGTCATACCGATACCTCTGTCACGAATTGAAAGAATTTTCTTCTCTTTGTCTAACTTAATCTGCGTTCCATTCAAAAAAAAAAATCTATAAGTACATTTATTAAGTAATCAGGTTTTTATGATTATGCTAAATCATTAATGAACTTCATAAAAATTCACAGGCAGAGAACTTTCCTTAATATTAAATGAGGTTATTATCATTACCATTATCATAATCTTATCGCCATTAATGTAACATAACTAAGCTTTTCAATATTGATTTAGCACAAACCTGGATCTCAAGCTTAGAGGTGTCACCTTCGCCCAAGACCTCCTTGTCTGTCAAGGAGAGGAATCTAATCTTATCCAGAGCCTGAAATTCAAACGGTCGTAAAAAAAAAATCCATTCAAATATCTGCCCACATTATCAAAATCATAATACGGAGAGAAGCTCATTACAGGGATATGCTTACATCAGAAGCATTGGAAATCAACTCCCTGAGGAAAATATCTTTATTGCTGTAAAGAGAATTGATGATAATGTCCATAAGCCGAGACACCTCAGCCTGAAATTCAAATTTCTCCGCAGTATTACGAAGTGACCTCTTCGAGATCGACTCCGTTTCCCTAAAACCAAATGAAAATGTGCATTTTAATTAAAAACGTAAGAACATAACAATAACAATCACCAAAAAGCAACCATAACACTAACCTCTTTACCACATCAGAATCTGTTGATAAACCATTTGGTACAGCTCCGAGTTTCTCCTCAACCTTTGGAGGATCTACTAATTTATCAGATTCATCCTCGGCTTTTGCCTGTAAATTTCGACCTGAAAATCATAGATCCAATTCCGATTACTAAAAGTTAGTAAACAATGCAGCTAACGCAGGAAATAATGTCCATAGATCCACAAAACCCGTAGCATACCTTGATCTGGAAGGAGAGCGAGAAGGAAGAAGAGAAGCAAAATGGAAGGGATTGTCCACTTCCTCATCGTAAACTTCAAGACCAGTTCTAGTAGCTTCGATCAGTTAAGTGATCAGTTACGGCTTGTTCTTCGTGCTTCGTTTGGCGTTTGATTATATAGCCTGATACTGAAACGGGACTTTAGATCTCGGGCGACTGTACTACTTTGAGTTAAACTGTTCGGATTGGGGTTTCTCTTGCCAGCATGGACGATCTGACGGTTTAGGTTTAGTGATTAAAACGTGGCACGATACCATTGGTTTTGTTCAACTTTCTCGACGTGGAGAAACTAAGTGTTTCGGACGGCCCCGCGAGACGACTAGTAACCTGAGTCAACTTGACCAATCTAATTTGCGAATCGTTGCCGAGATGGATGATCTAACGACTGAGATTTGTTTTTGTAACGTGGCAGAATATTAATCTTTTTTTCTTGTTTCTACATTCTAGATAATTCTACTTGCCCGTTTAGTTCCCTGGATATCAAAGGTCGAACCACCGACAGCACTTAGACAAAAGTGTTCTGGGCCACAATCGAGCCTATTTAGGTTGTGAGCGGAGGTCATTGTCCAAGCCAACTAAGCAAGATGGGCTTGAACAAGCATCTGGTTCAAGTTTAGCAGATCACCCCAGGACCAAAATGACAAAACTCCAAACACTAACAATAATGTTACAGAAACAGAATTTCAGTTTTCTTGTCATTGTGCTTATGCTATTAAACAATGTAAGTAGTTACCCTTCATTCATTTTTAATTACCTTTAATCACTATCAGTCATTAAACGACATCGGTTCTAGGAGTTTTCGTTGTAAGTGAGGATGAACTTCCTCTTTGTGCAGCGATGACTGCAGGTCAAAGTCTTTTGGTTTGATGATTGTCGTGTTAATCGGGTTGCTTGTCTTGATTCCAAGTCTCCCCAGAAAGTGATTGCCGTTTGCCTCACTCCAAAGCTGGCTATGAATGTAGACCGTGACTAATAAAATTTGTGAAAAGAAATTGACACGCTGCAAGATTGTTAGCGTACATGTGATTTATTTCTTTGTCACTCGAGCCTGCTTTACTTTAGTTGTAGATTTGGTCTATGATAAAATTTAAATTCCACCCTCGAGAGTAAATAATAACAGTCAAGTAGCGTCTCTATGTGTGAGTAAAACGTACATCGATAACCTTTTTTTATCGTTTACTCAAAGTATGCAGTGGAAATCCATTGAATTTGCCACGTATAGTTGAATCATCAGGTTCATGAATATATTCTCGCTTCCGAATAACCTTAAACAGTTAAGACATCGATTGAGATTGGCCAAGATCATTTGAATCGTTAAGCACCGTTTAGATATCGAATATTGGTTACCTTTACCGTCTTTCGAGGAGCACCTAGTTTTAGTGGAGACGGTTGATTCTAGAGGTGCGCATCCGAGAAACATGTTCGGGCATTAACAAGTTCTGTTTATATGTCAGTAACCTGATTGAAATGCCGAAATAATGGTGTCGCCTTATGTGTTAACAGCATAAAATGGCGCACTATGGTTTCCAGTCGTACTCGCAAAAATCACAATCATCGTTAAGCGAGTACATAATTATGGCATAGGGAGAAACTTTAAGCAACAGCAAATATCTTTGGGATTTGGTCATATCTCAATTTCTCAGTTATTAGTAATGTGTGACCACATCACGATAGCGGCATTGGCCCAAATCACAACGTCCATCAGGATGACCAGATCATAAATATATCCAACTTGAAATGTCTAATCATGGTGGAGGGTCATTATATAATCGTCAAAGGTGCATAAAACAATTTGCACTTGCAGTACGACGTCGTATACTACCAAATAATATGTAGTGAAAAAGGTAAGAACAAAGGTTTGCCCGGTGATGGAGCCACGCATCAGAGGTAGTCAAAGCATGAATACGCGTGGCATTATCTGTTTGGATTGTCAAAAATCGGCGGTCTAGGACAAGAAATAGATACCTTCCACTTTCCCTTCAAAAGAAACGCCCTAGCAAAGATAAGCTCGATCAAAAAGAGGTATCAGACGGCCCCCTTTTTCGTAATTTCCACTCCCTGTTAAAACCACCTCGACATTCCCAAGAGGGCCAAGACAATCTTTTTATTAAATCCCTCCAGATTTGCATTGCGCGCACTCCTTTGCTTCACTATTGAATTAATCTCCGTTCCTTAAATAGCCCAATTTTTTTGTTTGATAAAACGGAGGCTCAACTCAAAACAGAGCAAGAGCGCACAGATATGGCACTATCTGATGCTGTGGTCGGGAATTTGACGACGATCTACATAGCAGTGATAGCGGGAATTAAGGCGTATGGGCTGGTGACTGGACGGAGCTTCAGCAGCGCTTTTGTGCTGATTGTATCGACAACAATAGTGGGTTTCACCTTGATTGGAACGCTGACGTGGGACATATCACGAAAAGCCACGTATGCAATTTCGCGCGATCATACTAATGTCCACAGCCACGAGATGTGCAAGGGTGGTATTTGCTGGCACGGCGTGGCGGTACGGTCTCCCGCTTCACAGGTCCGGTTCAGGCTACCTCAACGAGTTCCCTACGGTGCTTTATAAAACTAGTAATTAAAAATTACAAAAGTTTTAATACTGTGATATACATGTATGTATGTATGTATATATTCTCTTTCTTGGTTTGTCGGTGTCTGTTACAAAGCCACGAGCTGTTTGCTGTTTTGATTGAGAGGAATAAGATACCATGTATTATAAAATTACTATAAGAA
The DNA here is from genome assembly GCA_035584115.1 of Cedrela odorata. Lineage (NCBI taxonomy): Eukaryota > Viridiplantae > Streptophyta > Magnoliopsida > Sapindales > Meliaceae > Cedrela > Cedrela odorata. Next base: position 1,866,197 of record JAXCLQ010000002.1, on the reverse strand, counting down.
ATGAAACAAATTTTGTGTATGGACGATGATGCCCGCGAGGCTTGATCGCAGGAGCCATTCTTTTGCACAACCTGTCGATTTTTATTTTTTGTTATTTTTTAAAAAAACTAGGAATGAAGGATGACGAAAGTTCCTGTGAAAGGATAGGATGCTGGTTTCTCACTGTCCTCGAGGCCAGATACCAGACGAGACAAGCGCGGGAGGAAGATATGCTGTGACCAATGTACTTTTTTTATCGCTGTATTACGCCCAATCGGAGCCACAGCTGGGCGATAGATGTTAAACAACGCTGATTTTGGTAAGGAAAGCTTGGGCTCAAGTTTGCTATTCTGGTGTCACGTCAAGTATTTAACCGAATATAAAATTAATTTTAAATTTACTATAACGAGTAAATAATATTATTTAATAAATTATTTTTTTAGATTAGCATTTCGTATTTAAATAAAATATAAATTAATTTTATATTTATAACGATAATAAATAATATTATTTAATAAGATAATTTTTTAGTTCGACAATAAATGCTCAATTTGTAATAAGTGATATAAGAGCATATTTAAAATTTTATTAATGCATGAACCTCTAAATATATTATACATTTTATGTTTTGATAAAGGATTGTCTATGGGTCAAGTTCAATGGCCCGGATGATTCCCATGTGGCTCCAAATATATTATGCATTATTGTTTATTGGTTAAAATGGTTAGCCAGATAAATGGATTTAACGTCACATAATTAGATGATGAGTGAAAATATCACATTTTACATAATATAGAATATCGATTATTTTAAGTCGATGACAAGCTCAACTTTCTTTTATTAAAAATTTTCGATTATTTTACGTAGGATAGAATATCAATTATTTTGCGTTGATCACAAGTGCTCAACTCTCTTGTATTGAAAATTTTGGTTTATTTCAGGCTGTGCAACGTAAATTTGAAAAAAAAATGAATCTCAGTCTCTGAATTTTATTTGCAGCGAGCTCTTTCCAAATTTGGCTGTTAATTTTGGAATGACTAGAAGCGTACTATTTGATGGCTACCTTGCTGGCCAGATTTTTGTGTTTTCCTGTATAGTTTTGAACCTGCCCCTCTTTCCACTGCATCTGCACTAGCAACAACGCATACATACGCTAGTGACAAAAAAAGGTTAACAAATCAAAGGTAATTTTGTATATACGAGTCTGCGAAACAACTTGAATTGATTTCACTACTCATGCTTGCCCCGAAATCAACTAAATTGAAAGGAAGTATTGAGGTTTGGGCTTTGGATTTTAGCTTGAGTTTTGCAATTACTCAGCTAAAGAGGGGGGAATTGATAAAATTTGAGCGTCTTTCTCAATGTTCTTGAGGTCTAAAAGGCGACTAGAATACGTGCAAAACAAACAAGAGTATACAGTCTTGTGCACTAGTAGTACTAAATGTGCACCAGTAGTATTATCCGTAAGCCACGAAAATCAAAGGAGGGTTCGAAAGTCCGTTGACACACGACAGAAACAATATCTCGTATTGGTCAGTGATTAGCCGCCGAGCCCACCAACCAATTATTTGAATTTGAGTCCACCGGGTTACCTAAATTCGCCCCAAATAATCCACCGCGTGATTATCTTAACGAATCCAATTGACTTCAAATATCGTCTAACTCGTTAGCGAATAATCACCGTTTGATCATCTCATAGCTTTAGATTATCTATCGATTACGTTCATCAAACGGGTACGGTTCAAAAGTAAACAACCACCTTAAAAACACGCTATATTTTTTTCTTTTAACAAATTGATCTCCGTGAGTCACCGTAAATCAAACTGCCTTACTTCCTTCATTCTTCCTCGCCTCCATCGGACGTCCCGGAGAATCCGAAACTGCTACTCGATGGCTGAATCCCCGTCTCAGGCACCGACACCGACACCCCCTACCGCAACGGGTTCCGATACGATACAGTATTGGTGCTATCATTGCGAGAAACGTGTATCCGTTGAAACCCTAGCCAATCTACCTGATGTTATTTGTCATGAATGTAAGAACGGCTTCGTTGAATCAATCCCCGCCACGATACCCTCATCCTTCTCCCCACCATTACTAACTCCCGATCATGTTGATGATCCCACTTTTGGATCTCAGTTCCTTCAGGTGTTGCGTTTGTTCGCGCAGGCCGCGCGTGATGAGGACACGCCGCCGCTGCGGACTCAAGATCCTCAGTCTGAAGATTCTGAAGATGATTTCCTTCGAATTGAGCTCGATGGATGGGAAAATGACGAGGACGATGATGATGCTGCGAATGAAAACGACGAAAACGAAGAGAATCGAAACGACGACGAAGAAGACGAAAACGAAGACGGGGAAGAAAATGAAGGAGGGGAAGATCACTCGGACAACGAAAACGAAGAGATTAGAGAAAACGACGACCAAGAAGACCTCAGACGAAGGCGGCGGGATGTACTTCGACTCCGGATCCGCGACTTCGCGACCCGAGCTAGAACGGGACGTAACCGGATCCTGGACTGGGCCGAGATTCTGATGGGCTTGGAGGACAACTCTATAGAATTTCGTCTCGAAGTTCCTGAGTCTGATCGTTACATCGGCAATCCGGAGGATTATGTGGACGCAGCTGGATACGAGGCTTTACTGCAGAACTTGGCCGAAAGTGACGGTGGAAGGAGAGGGGCCCCACCTGCGTCAAAATCTGCTGTATTGGAGTTACCAAGGGTGGAGATTTTGCCCGAGCAGGAAACTATTGTGTGCGCTATATGTAAGGATAGCGTCAATGTTGGTGAAATGGCAACGACTTTGCCGTGTGGACATGGCTATCATGGGGACTGTATTGTGCAATGGCTGGGTTCAAGGAATTCCTGTCCAGTTTGCAGGTTCGAACTGCCAACGGATGATCCGGAGTACGAGGAGGAGAGGAAGAAGAGAGCGATGGCCTGTGCAGGTGGAGCTTCCGCCTCAGCTGGGGAGAATTCAAGTTTGGGTTGATTGAAACCGGTATCCCTGAAAATTATGCGTTTCTCTTTGTTCATGAACTTTTGGTTGTTTATTTGCTTGTGAATTAGATGAAGTGACATTTGCTCTATATTTGCTTTTTAATGTATATAATGTTGTCTCAAATTGGGATGATTACTGCTCCTGTGCAACCCAATTCAGCAATTCTCTACCATTTAAGGTGTACAATGATGATTGAAATAAAATATAAAACCATAGGATGCATTGCATTGATCGGATTAGCAAAAGCTTTCCTCCACCATTTGAGCTGCAAACCATTAGGACATTACCATTTACTTAGTTTTGGACCAAGTTTACGGATATCCTTTCTTGTTGCAGGTTTTATAAACAACAACTCTATGTACTGCTTGTTTTCTTTAAAAGGAAACAAATCGGAACATTTTGAAGTTTTTAATTTTAATGGCAATGGATGGCGTAAACAATATCAATGATTCTAACCACTACTTTTAGTTTTATTCAACTTTATGTGTATGCATTAAAGGGGTAAAGGAATAGGAAAGTGGGAAATATGCTGCAAATGTTGTTAGAGCTTTGTGTACTCAAATGGTTTCATAACATTTTTTCATCTTTTAAGAGATAGTAACGAGTGGCTGCTACCACTGCTTCACTCACCTTCCTTAAGAAACCATCATTTGGTTTCTTCTGCGAGTTCATTTATTGAGGCTGCATTCAATCGTGAGAAATTAGGTGTTGGTGGAATCTGCTGTTATACTTTTTTATGGTCAACATCTTCACCATCTAGGTGGAAATCTAGCATATCATGCTTCCTTCTGTGGTTCTCTTATTTTTGTGTGGTTATCTGTCTTTTTCAACGGAGACTATCTGGTTCCTGTCTAGCATCTCACTGGTCGCCTAGACTAGTTACAAAATTTAGGAATTCATTTACTGATATTATGGAATCTATCATGGAAGAGTTAGTAGTGAAACATATATTTTAAATTTACCTATGTATTGTAATATGCATTTGTTAGATTTATTAAGTGAAAAGCAAAGCAGTCTTGAGTTGTGACAATTTTGTCGTCAACAGCAGTGCTAGCTCTTGAACTATATTTGAATTTGTTTCAACCTGTTAGTGATCATAGGGGATGGTTTCCTTTTGTGGTTTTTGGTGGAAGTTTCTTGTAACCTTTTCCTTGTTGCAGTGAAAAAGATTTTTATGTATTATATCTACTCATTGGTTGTGGATTAGATGAAGAAAGTATTTTTGTTTTGACTTGCTTGAACATAACTTGGATCGTTTTTTTATTTTTTATTCTTTTTCTTATATGCACTTTAGTTCATAATGAAGCTACCATTGATTGAAAATGACTGGCATTGCATGGTAGTATCAGTTCAATTCTACCACTGTACATGTCTTGGAAATTGTCTCTTGTAGATTGTGAGACTAGCTTAGCTGTTTGGAATATTGTCATTTGCTTGATATAGTTTAAGATAATATCTTCTGCTGGTTAGATTTTGCTGAAGGATCAACTTAGGCTCTGGGCTAATTGAAAACCTGTGCTTAAATAGATAGAAATACTCTGTTTGGCCTTTGGGTCCTGCTATTTTCGTTTAGGGCCTTATGTAATATATTTACTACCTTGAAGCTCAAACTTGGTAGGAATTTACAGGTGTGTTTGGTGCCATGGATGGATACACACCATATGCAAGCTCGTATCATTGAATGCTGTTTTGATTTATTTCACCTACTTATCTTATATGATTGAAGAAGGGTGGAGAGTGGGATGCTATCGTGTCCCTACATAGAGTTATTGAATTGTCTATTAGCTTTTGCTTTTGCATTTGCAATTAATATAAATTGCTCTAATGGGTCTCTAGTCTTTTCCCTGCTTACCATGGCATGTAATTTAATGGAACTTTAATATTTGTTTACTTCAATGCGAATATAATTGCTTGCAAGCATCATATAACACGTATTTTAATTGCTTATCTAGCTCTGGACATAAAGCATATCAGTTTTCTCTTGTTTGCTAATGACGCTATTATCTCGTGGCAGTACGGAATTCAGTCTGTTTTTTATTATTAAAAAATGGCTCAATTTCTAGGTTTATTTACGCCTATAGCTCGAGTTTTAAAATTTTTATATTTGAGGTGAAAAGTATAAAATTTGGACGAAATTGCCTCTTATTCCTTATTTTGTATTTTTATTAAAATCACAAAAATATTAAGTGTGATAATTCTTATTTTATGTTGCATTTTATTAATTTAAGTTTTGTTATTGCTTGAAAAAAAAATTAAAATGAACTTTGGACAAGTTTTTATGCATGATTTATTTATTTTGAATGTGATT
>JAXCLQ010000002.1:1834870-1860807 GCA_035584115.1 Cedrela odorata | reverse complement strand
GAATGTAATTATTAATTGTGTTGTATTAATTTATTTAATAATTATGTTATATTATTTTAATTAAATTTTATAGAATTTATTTTATGTTCGTGTAGAGTCGGGTAAAAAATTGCCCCTATAACATAGAAAATGATAAATGATGAAAAAAAAAACGAATATAAATATATACACACACAACACCCGCCACGACATCGTTTCTTCTTCCCCGTCTAAAACCCTTAATGATAGCAAAACCCTCCTCAACGAACTGAAGTCGCCATTTTTTTTTGTGAGTTTGAATCCATGGCTTCAGGTTTCGTGTTCGAACCGCCGAGCGACGAAGAAATTGAAGACTCGCAGTCAGAATACGAAGAAGAACAAGAACAAGAAGTAGAAGAGAAACCAAAGCGGCAGAAGCAATCTCCTTGGGACTTCGCTGCATACTCTGAATCCGTTGCCGAAGAACACGCTCGTCGAAGCACAACCTCCGTCGATTTCAAAATCACCAAATCTCTCCAGCAGCGCTCCGTCCCCATCCCCAGCACCATCGACAACGACCACTCCGATTCCGAACAGGACAAACAAGTAACTGCACCTCTTAGCTTCAGTTTCATAAATTTTTTTTTCTTTTATATAATTTTTGTTTCTAAAATTAAGACTGTGAATAATGTTTATACGATAACATTTTTTTAGGAGGATTATAAACCAGAAGATGAAGATGATGTTAGTAACGCTGGTGACAGTAAATCGTTTTTCGCGCCTTCTGATGGAGCGTCATTTCATGCCAATTCATTCATGGAGCTTAATTTATCTCGCCCTTTGCTTCGCGCATGTGAGGCATTAGGCTACTCTAAGCCCACACCAATTCAGGTCCCAGTCGCACCTACCTTGTTATTCTTTATATATTACTGTCTAAATTTCACTAAATTCTAGGGTTTTTGGTTTTTTGCTAGGCGGCATGTATACCTCTAGCTTTGACTGGGCGCGATATTTGTGGGAGTGCAATTACTGGTTCTGGAAAGGTATATTATTTGCTTAATGATTTGTTTAATTTCTGATATTTAATGTTGATAATGCAGTTTTTCTTTGACACAGACGGCTGCTTTTGCTTTACCTACATTGGAGAGGCTTTTATTCCGTCCAAAACGTATTCCAGCCACAAGGGTCCTAATTCTTACTCCAACTAGAGAGTTGGCTGTCCAGTGAGTGTTTTCATTTGCTTTCTTATGTTTACTTAGGCCTATAATTTTTTATTTTTTATTTTTGTGTTTTCATTGCAAAAGTTGTTCAATGCCTTTTCTTTTCTTCATCTTATTTGGCTTATCTTGTTGATCATTTTTTATATGTTTTCATTTGTTTATTATAGGGTCCAGAGTATGATAGAGAAACTGGCTCAATTTACTGATATTAGATGCTGCCTGGTTGTCGGTGGGCTGTCAACGAAGGTTTGTTTATTAATTTTCTTCTCTTCAAATTTTTAAATTTATTCAGACTTGGGTAATTAAGATTTGTATGCAGGTTCTAGACTTCTGGTCTAGTTATATTATTATATAATTACTTTTCCTCTTTATGATTATAATTTCTTTCTAGGTCTTTTTAGATATCCAGAAATTGTGAATGCTTTATTTTAATAAGATGTTGTGTTAACATTTTCATAGCTTTAAACAGACAAAAAGGATCTATTTTTTGGCTGCGTGCAACATTCCTTCTCGCATTGTCCCTTCACTCAATATAAGCATTTCCAGTTTTCTTATGATTAGAAATTCTTTCTAGGATTTTATTATATATGCTTTTCATATACGTAACATTACCATGATTTTATTTTTGTATTAGGTGCAAGAGACAGCGTTGAGATCAATGCCAGATATTGTTGTGGCTACTCCCGGACGCATGATAGATCACTTGCGCAATTCTATGTCCGTTGACTTGGATGATCTTGCAGTTTTAATCCTTGATGAGGCAGATCGTCTTCTGGAGCTAGGATTCAGTGCTGAAATTCATGAGCTGGTACCTATTCCTTCATTATGTATTTACATGAATTATAATTTTGTGTATGTATATATTGTGGCTTGTTAGAATTTCTGGCTTTTGCTGTTGGTCCATAGAGAGTAAATGTTCTTAATTCTCATGTTATGAGTAACTAATGTAGAAGAGTGGCTTCTTTATGGTTTGTCTCACATTGCTTAGTTGTAGTTGTTATAGCTTGGATTAGATAAATCTAAATTAAAAAGGCTAGCAGCAGTGAGATGATCAAGTTGTTTGACAACTTTATTTGTTTAAATTGGAATCTTCTCGTTTTTTGATGATTTTTATTATATTTTCAGGTTCGCCTCTGTCCCAAGAGGAGACAGACTATGCTGTTTTCAGCTACAATGACTGAGGAAGTTGATGAGCTTATCAAGCTTTCTCTGGCCAAACCCTTGCGTCTCTCTGCTGACCCATCTGCAAAACGCCCCTCAACATTGACTGAGGAGTAATTTCTTCGGCTTCATCCAGTTTTTGATGATTATACTATGCTTTTGTTATTATGCGTATTTCATAATTTAGCATAATTGTACATTCTAATAAATTTGATCTGACCGAAACTATGCTATTCTGCAGGGTGGTTAGGATACGCCGAATGCGGGAAGTAAATCAAGAGGCGGTTCTTCTATCCTTGTGCTCAAAGACTTTCACATCCAAAGTGATCATCTTCAGGTTTTATTCTCCCTATGTACTCTTATTTTCATGAGTTAATGGTAACTGTTGCAGCAACATAAATCCTATTTTACAGTAAAGTCAGTACAGAAGTCCTTGTTTTAGATTTTAGCTTTCCACCGAGTCAATTACTGGCACTGGGGTTATTGTTTATCTGAATTCGGTTTTGACTTTGCACATTTATTGGCAGTGGTACCAAGCAGGCTGCACATAGGTTGAAGATTTTATTTGGATTAGCTGGCTTTAAAGCTGCCGAGCTTCACGGAAATCTTACCCAAGCACAGCGCCTTGAAGTGAGTTAATTCTATCTTTGCCTTTTTTTTTTTTTTTTTTGAGTCTTCACAAAATTTTCGTCAAAACTATTCTCCTTGTATTCTTCATTGGATTTTAGGTCAAGAAGATGCTACACCCTGTTTACTTATTGAACTAGTGATTCTTTTTTCAATCTGTAGTTCTGATCCTTAATTGTTTTTTTGTGTAGGCTTTGGAACTTTTTAGGAAGCAGCAAGTTGAATTTTTGATTGCAACTGACGTGGCTGCTCGTGTAAGCAGAGATTCTACAAATGATTATGCACTTGTCTTTTATCCATCAACTCTATTTTCCAACACACTGTGTTGTCATTCCTCATAATCTCTTTCAAACTCGTCTTTTTTATTTCTATGGATTGGATCCAGGTGGGGTTGTGTTGTTGTGTTGTTGTGTGTGAGGTTCATGGAAACAATTGCACAAGTGCTTTTTTGGGTTTACATACTCCGTTGTTTCATTGCAATGCCATAAGTTTGAAATTTTTTTGGCTCTTGTTTTATCAGTTGGATTTACAATAAGTTGTGTTGTTTATCTGATACTTCATTTTGGTACCACTTGTAGGGGCTAGACATAATTGGTGTTCAAACAGTTATTAACTTTGCGTGTCCTCGGGACCTTACTAGGTAAGAACCTAGCTATTTTCTAATGTGGTGATATACTTATAGGCCTCTACCATCATTTATTTGCAAATGTTCATATCCTGTTATTCCTTTTCTTCTTGATGATGGAAAAATTATATACAAGTAAGCCCTTTTTGTTGCATGTTTTGACTTAAACTTGACTCGCTTTTTACATTGCAGTTACTCCTTTATTTTGTTTCTTTGTGCAGCTATGTTCATCGAGTGGGTCGTACGGCAAGAGCCGGCAGAGAAGGATATGCTGTTACATTTCTGACGGACAATGATCGTTCTCTTTTAAAAGCTATTGTGAGTCATATTACCTTATTTTTAGTTGGATCTGAATTTGCTTTGATAGACAGTTTATTGCGACAGAATAGACCTTTGGTATCTCTGTTTGAGCCATGTGCATTAAATAAGTTAAGAAGGACCACCAGTGTCTGCAATCTCAAACCTGTGAAAGGCATTCATTCAAGAAATGTCAGAATTACTTGATTGAACATTTAAACTATTAGTTAGTTCTTACCTCAAATCCATGTGAGTTTTTGTGGACTTTACATGACTAAAAATGTGTTCTTTCATAGCTTGTTCTGGGTCAATGGTGCCATGTGGCTAAAAAGAAGTTCCTCAATGTGAAATTACCGGAGGCATTTCTGATTTGACATTTAGAGAGCAATTTATCTTGTAAACACATGATGTAAACATATTTTATACTTTTGACCATGATTAAAACCTGAATACGATTTACTTGGCAATTTTCATTCCCATTTTATAGGCTAAACGAGTTGGTTCAAAGTTAAAAAGCCGAATTGTTGCTGAGCAATCAATTACTAAGTGGTCTCAGATAATTGAACAAATGGAGGATCAAGTAGCTGCTATTCTTCAAGAAGAAGGGTTTTTCTCTTATTTCACTGACAAAGTTTTTGATGAACTATTAATCTTTGTGCATTTCTTATGGTTTTCCAAATTCTTCAGGGAAGAGAGAGTCCTGAGAAAAGCTGAAATGGAAGCAACAAAGGTACTTGATCCTACTTTTATGCAACTTGTATATCGACATATTGAGGAACAAGGTTCTGCTTTTCTACTTGTTATTTTGGTTATTGAGTGCTTGCAATTATTTTAAATTGTTGGACTGTGAGATTATTTAGTACCTGTCGTTTTCTGCTTAAGTTGTACTGTTTTTAATAACCCCATGCATTTCCATCATGCATGCAGGCAGAGAATATGATTACACATAAGGAAGAAATTTATTCTCGCCCTAAAAGAACTTGGTTTGTGACAGAAAAGGAGAAAAAACTTGTTGCAAAGGCAACTAGGGTAATTTTGATCTATATATACATGTTTTGGATGATTGAATTTCTTGAATCTGGATTACCAAGAAATCATCGTCACTATTGCTGTATGGAAATAATATAGGTTCTTGTCAGCATAGTTCTAGTCTCACTTTCACATTATGACTTCTACATTCCCTTTTGACAGGCATCTGTTGACAAAGGAAAGAGTTCTGGAAATGAGGTGATTAGTGCCCAACAAGCTGAAGACCTTAAAATGAAGGAAAAGAGGAAGCGAGAACGCGAGGTGGTTATTATCCTATATTTGAGTCGTCTTATCTTTTTAATTGAATACTTTTGGTTGAAATGTTGACTAGGATACACATTGGTGTGTTTGTTGAGCAGAAAAATTTGCCTCGAAAGAAGCGTCGAAAATTGGAAGCAGCTAGAGAGATGTTGGAGGATGATAATCAAGTAGACAAATTACAAGTATGCAGTTTTTGCTGTTTTCTGTGTAATGTCCTTCTATATTCTAAGTAAATGGTGTTTTTGCACTGAATTGAAGAATGGGACTTTTAGATATGCGCATGGAAAACTTCTTAAGACTCTGGTCTGTTATCTTGTGCTTGTCTTTTCCCTTCTTTTCCCACTCAGCTTATATCTGAGTTTGTATGGATAAAGGGGCGTCATTATTGGCCTTCTGACTATGTGTGCATGCATGCCAATGGGTGTTGCTATGTCCTTTTAGCTTTCAAGTTCAACACTCTCTAACATTTTTTAATTTTTAAGTTCAAGCAGGATGTCATGATATTTGTTCCAAAGTGGCATGTGATACTCATGTATAAGAACTGCAGGGTAGTGGAAAAGATAAGGAAGAAAAGACTGGAATATCTATGGTTGACTTGGCGTACCGACGAGCAAAAGCTGTGAAAGCTAAGAAGAAGGCTCTAGATGCTGGCAAGATTGTAAAATCGACCAGTCAGAAATCTAAACGTCCTTCCCAAAAAACTCATTCTAGGGCAGAAGAGATGCGAGAGCTGTTTCAGAGTGACATGAGTGAGAGAAAGCAGAAGAGAAGTGGTGGTGGTTCAGGAAAGAAGAAGTCCAAGAATTCATTTAAGAGCAAGTCACGGTATGAGTTAGCTGATATTTCATTTCCTTGTTTTGGTTGCTGTTTGTGTCCAAGCATTCTTCCTGCTACTTGTGATCAAGATGTGGAAGGCAGAATATAGCCAATAATAGGACTAAGAGAAATAGGTGTAAATGTTATTTTGGAGTAAGCGCCTTGATGGTGCAGAAATATTTTGATTCTCGTATCATGAATATAATAAAATTGGCACCCGTTAAAGACAATTCACACGCCATTCTCTACCTTGACATGCTTTTCACATTATGAACTCAGTTGTGTCCCACTGTAAACTTTTGTCTGGACTTTTAATCTGCTATCTGAGCAGCAATGAGGAAGTCCATATGCCATCTGATCCTTTTAGCTATCCTCAAGTAATTTAGCCAATTATTGTTATAGAGCAAATTGCAGATGTTTACTGTACATGTATCTTTTTTTTGTGTTTATTCATTCTATACTGTTGCTAAATGCAGTTATATTAATTATTCAGAATCATTACAAAATTCTCTAATAAATCTTGCTCACTTTTATCTGGTTTCCTTTTCAGTTACAAGCGCAGGTAGTATTCATACTGGCTTCCGCAATTTCCCATTGTGTGTCTTACAGAGCGAGGTTGCTGTGACAACATTTTTGTTGTAAGGGAGAGTTGGGTACTGCAGAGATGAAATTTTTTATTGGGTACCATCCAGAGCGTTGGGGAGTAAGGTGGGCAGCTGACATTATTGTTTTCTTATCTTCCACTCTAAGCTGCTATACTGATGATGGCTATTGTTGTTTACCATCCTTTTGTTAACATTAATTGATAAAAAATATTTGATGTATTTTATCATATAATTTCATCCGAATGTTTTTTTTCTTTCAATGAAATGCCCATCACATAGTTATTGGTTCTTTCTCGTTGGAGGTCAAGTCTTCCACCCGCAAGGGGAGCAGATTCCGAGGCCATTAGCAGTGTGAATGTGCATATGAATTATTGACTTGTTCAACTAGAATTCAAATTGTTTTTGCGTGTTCAAACGCTTAAAAGTTGACTCTCTCATACATTGAACTTGGCAATTTTGGAAAACCTGATAATATTCACTGGTTATTTAACAGCCTTGTCTGGATACCGCACCTTTGAATATATCGGAAAGAGAGAATTGTGCTATTAAAGCGTGTATCTCAAAATCTACGCACTTTTAAGCAACTGATTTCAAACCAAGATTAATTGAGATTTACAGACAAAAGTAGAAGTTAATTGGAATAAATCATTTGTAAAAAAATTCGTTCTCATATATCCGAACCTACACAAAAAACGGATTCCATTTCGTTACCGCTGAGACATATGCAATGCAAGGCAAATTCTGTCTTAAGAATCTATAAAACCAACTAGAGACACTCGTGACTTTCATATTTACCCATAAATTCCATTCAAGCACCACAAAATACATGGTAGAAAAGTGCAGCTCCTTTAAATTTCTGTGATATATATGGGAGAAGTTACAGCTACTGCCTACATGGTCTTCTATGGTTCCAATGCCCTTCTATGACACAGAAATGAACAAAATTAGAAAATAAACCAAAGTTAAAATAATTAAACCTAATTTTTCCTTCATCAATTAATCTCACGAACTATATTACATTCATAATTCCCTTGTTTTATTTTCAAGCCAATGGGCTATAGTCACTCTTCTCAGTTATCCAGGCAATGCAAACATCAATCAGCTTGATTGGATTTTCGAATTGATCCCAAGAGAGGAAGAAGAAGCAAGGATAAATATAAACGTCCTATTTCCATGGAAGCTGCTGATGTCTATAATTTAACGGGTAGTTTTCCCGATCACGATCACCGTCAGGCTCCTTCCTCTTCCCACCAACCCCAGAAGAACTTGAGGGTTGTGAGCTGGCCATGACCTGCTCCTCCAATGACCTGCCTTGACTCGGCATGAAAAGCTGCCTCAAACTAAGCGAGTCCCTGTTTCCTCCCTCAGTTGGGAAACCAGAATTCAGATCAAAGTTTGGGCGTGATGCACAATTCAAACCGGAGGATGAACTAGTCATGCTCACAAAGAATGGTGGTGCTTGGGAGTAAGACGGTGGAACAACTGCAGCAGAACCCACAATCTGGGGTACAACGGGGGCTCCTCTTGTGTCGACCATATAAGGAATTGTGCTACCAGGTCCATACATTGGTGAAGAGTAAGACAAGGCAGGTGCTGTTGCGAACCCATTGTACCCAAAACCAGGAGAATGTGTATAAGATGGTGTGCCCAGCCCCAAAACAGCTCCACTCCTTGCCAAGTTAGCATCCATTGCAGTCTCAAGAGTCTTGCCATTTGGCAAGGATGAAATCTGAGGAATAAAATCTTTTCTATTGACTTCCACTCTGGCACCCATGATAGATATGACAGGATCAACTGGTTTAGGCAAGCCAAAAACACTCAAATTTTGAGAAGATTTACCATGATAGGGCCCATGATCTGAAAAATCATTGTGCAAATATGGCCTATCATTCAAATCAATGTTCCAGAGGGAAGGCTGCATTGAAGATGACGAGGATGCAGGAGATAGGCTTCGATGGCCATTCCGGTTGTAAGCAACCCGTGTCTCCATCCTCAAGTCTGAGGGTGGAACATCACTATCATCACTGATACGATTTAAATCCAGCTTGAGCCTCTCTGACCTTTTTGGACTGATTTCCAAAGAAGATTCTGCGGAATGGAGGCCTGACGAAACTGGAATCTGCTTCTCTGGTATTAGATCAGCAAGTTTCTCATCTCCAGACTCAGCCACATTCAGATCAATATCAAGAAAATCTTGCCTCTGTTTTGAGCTGTTATTGGCTCCCACAACGGGGAGAGTTGTCTTATCAGTATCAGAAATTCGGCGAGGGGATGCTGGACGAAAAGCACTAGTAGCAGCAGTTCCTTTCCATCCAAGAGTCCCTTCAAATTGCAAAGGGGCCGCAGGCAATCCAGGAGCAACTGCTGGCCTTGAAGCAGAAACCACAGAAACTGGAGTAGAGACAGGGTTAACAGGATTAAATGGACGATCCATATCATCAGAACAGACTTCTTGATTCAGATCAATATCAACAAGACCTTTGTCCAAGTTAACTTCCTGTTCTTGAGCTGTTTCAGTCACCTGAATGGACTCCATATCAGCTATGCCATTTTTCCTTTCAGTTTCTATATCATCTGGGTTAACTAACCGCCCCTCACCCTCAGAATATGCCTCGGCAGAATAATTTTGTTCAGTTGGCACCTCCTTTGATGAAGACTCATTGACCGGATCCTGTTTTTCATTTACAGAATCTGGGCTTTCTGGTGGCTTAATTCCACCACCCGAAATTTTCTCTGAAGAACTGCATGACCGTCCTCTATAATCGACAACTTCTCTCTCCACTTCCTGGGCGACTTTTCGAGCAACTTCTAAGGCATCAATTATGCCATACTCAAGTTCAATATCGGATGTTCTCTTATTAGATGCATCAGGACTCCGGGTAGCCATTGCAGGTTTTGAAAAACCAGAATCATTTCTTGAATCAGAACCTCCATCATTACTATGGTCTCCAATGCCTTTTATCCTGGAAAAAGAAGTCTCCAAATCCTTGTGTTTTTCATACATACCCTCGTTGCCAGATGAATTCTGCATGGCATCAGAATGACATTCACGATCTTCAACAGATGACTTGAACACTGGTGTACTGCAATTATTAGTGACTTCCATATCATCCATCCCACTTTTTGGCTCAGATGCAAGCATCCTCATGTCACCAACAATAGTAGCTTTTACATCTGAGTCACCCTCATTGGCATCATGACCACTTGCAACATCTGCAGCTGAAGAAACAGTTCTAGCCTCCACTGTACTGGTAGATGCAGATGCTGCAACACAAATTTTGTCTGGGAAGCTGCTGACCCTGGGGATGTGCTTTTCATCTTTAGATAACTCAATCATTTTCATAGCATCTGACTGCCCTTCATTGCAGCATTGCTTTGGAGCCTCAACCGACGAGGTTCTTTCTACAGTACCTACAGGCAATTTGTCCTCCATATAAGAATTTTCAGGGACAGAATTTGACATTTTGGAGGAGGCCGGATGATCTGGAGGTTTATCCTCTATGCCGGTGTCGTCTAACTTTAGGTGGGAGCACGGTTCATTGTTATTGGTTTTAGTCTGTACATCTTCAGCGTTTTCTGGTTGATGACATTCTGAATTTGAAGGCAATATTTCTGCTCCAGCAGGTTCTGCTCCATTATTTTCTTCATTAACACTGGCTTTAGGAAGAGGAACATCTAATACAGAAGATTCTGTCCCACTACTTTCTTTCGCATGTATTGCACTGACTGCAAAGTCATCATCATGAGAACGCCCAACACACTTAACATCATGGTCAAGTGCTTCACTAACCCTACCCTGCTTCCAGCTATCAAATAGTGCTCTTGCTCTATCTTGAACCTGAGAGCTACTGTGGCCAAGAAGACTCTTAACAGTAATCCAGATACCTGAAGAAATAGAGCGTTCATTGTCTATATGCAGCTTCTCAAGTGCTCTTAGCATTGCAGTAATTGACTCTTCAACAAAGCCTTCATTTGTGTCATTAGAAAACTTTTGAGCATCATTTAGCCATCTATCGATGAACCATAACCCATCTAATTGAACAAACAGATCAAGACAATCTCTATTCTCAGTGGCAGCAATAACACTTGCAACAGCAGCCCACTGCCTAGTTGTATCCCCAATGTTCTTCACCACACAGTCTTTCTCCTTCTGCATTATGCTTACCAGTTCCTCAACTCGAGAAGGGGCTGTAAGCCCGTCTTTCATCTTGCTCAGTGAAAAAAAATCTTCAAGTGTCATAGTGATTTACATACCATACTTCCAAGAATTAGAAAAGTCAAGAAGCCTTGCTAATAACTTTTCTTGCATCAAGAATGATAATATCCTTCAGGAAAACATTTTTGCGATACCCTGCATAACATATGCCATAATAAATGAGTTGTGACATTGAAAACAGAATTTGAACTCAGAAACTCGGGCTTCAGTGATAGAGACATCCAAAACTAATATCATAAAGTTGATTTTTAGCCATCATAACATGACAAATATGACAGTAAATAATAGCATGGATGCTAAATGATGGTGACAAAATCTGTAAAATCTTAAACTACCAAAGGACAAAAATCTATCACGGCAGTAAATTGCTGAAATCATTATATGAAAGTTATCAGACAAACTATGGAATAGCATGAACACTAAACATAAACATTAATATTTGATGCTGAGAGTGTATATGAACTTTGCAAATATTTAACCACTAAAACAGATAAAGGAATTCATGACTGACCTTATGATCTACATTAAAAACAACATTTCTGCGGTACTATATAAGCATGAAAATAAAAATAGTAAATAAAAAAATCAAGACCACAGGTCCAATGTTGATGCTAATATAAATGATCCATTTTAAGAAAAGAGATATATCATGGACTTTCAGATGTTAATCCACTCACAGCCTTGCTACAGACCATAGTAGATTAAACATATTACTGGTATTGTCAAAGCACATAATCTTCTCCATTATTACATATATTTCCTAAGGAATGATAACGATATTCTTCAATTAATCCACCTTACTTCCTCCAACAAAGTGGTGTTAAATTATCACTTGAAACATTGACATATATCCTTTGTAATATAACTCTTAAAATCAACAATAAGGCAATTAAATTGAATATCTACTCATTTATATCACCCATAGACAGTTCCTAAACCAAATATTAAGCAATAATTCTGCCCTCAAATGCAAGATATATATTATGCTAAAAATTGTTGCCAGCATGCCTTATGTTCATCCACTACCAACTGAAAAACTGCAGAATACATCATACATTCAAGCACAAGTGTGATAATAAAATCTCTTGCTGTGAATCACTTGATTAATTCATATTGCAATCTTAAAATGATGCGGCAGACGCCACAGAGAAGCCAAACATTAGTCCATTTGTCAGTTCATGGCCAAGTCTGCTTCACTTCCAAGTATATATGAATTCGCATCACAACAAATGGAATGGAAACAAAAAGCGTCACTACAATTATATAATATCCTTCAAACAACCAGATAATGTAAACCTGTTGATTTTCCAATTGTTGAATAATAATAAAAAAAATAAAAAGAAGTAAAACAGATGAAAAGCCCTAACACGAGTATAGAATATACCAAAAACGGAAGTAGTAATTTACCAGACACTTCAATGCCCAATTTGCGGTGATGCAACTGTCTAGAGATCAAAACTTTCCAATCACGAACCCCAGATAAACAAATTGAATTCAAACCTGAAACAAACACAGGGCCATACAATTAAACAGTTAAATTAAGCCCAGAATAGAAACTAAAACTAAACCTAAACTGAAAGCAACAAACAAAGAACAATATTTATACCAATCTAATTAAAACTAAGAATAACAATTTACAGTGCCTTAGAACTCCTCTGAAACAGCAGACAGACCAAAACATCCCAAAGAAAGAGAGACAGTTACGAGCTTAGAAGATCAAACCCTAATATTTAAAAATTGACAAGTGAACCCAAGACAAAACCCTAGCTTTATAACTTTATATATGTAGTGTGGTGCGAATTTATAAGATTTATAATAATTAATACACAGAGACAGGCGATTAATAACGCCAGTACTGAAAATGGAAACGAATTGGTAACCAAAACAATTAAAATTGAAAAAAAGAAAAATACGTAATTGTAAGAGTGACATGTAGTTCACCTTCGTCAGAAGTTCACCGGAATGAAACGAAACCCTAGCTGTGACTCGGCTCCAATTAAATAGAACAAGCGACAAACTCTCTGTTTCTAAACCTCAATCACTCGCTAAAGAGGAGTGTTTATTCTCTCTCTATCTATCTCTATCTCTTCGAACCAGAGTGAGAAACGTTTCTTCTTCTATTTTGTTTTTAATTATTTTTAATTTTTATTTACAAGTTTTGGTTAACCATTGGGCAATCACACGCGTGAGGCGTGAGGAGATGATGGATCGGGTCGGGTTGAAGAACCGGTTTGTCCGGTCAACCGGTGACGGTATATTTATGGGGAATATAAAAAAGACAGGAGTAGCACCAAAAACTGTCAATTTCGGTATGCTTTTTGTGGGGCATTTTGTAATGAGTTTCGCTGAAAGAGGGAGGTAGACAAGGTCTAACCTTTGAAAAGGTAATGAGGTTATCGTTGTCTCATTGTCTGTGGGGTCCCCACCTTCAGTCACGTGCTACTGTACACGTGTGGAAATTAATATTTGGAACTGGGTTCGGATTTCATGCACTCGAGTCCACTTAATTTATATGAAACCTAATACATGTTCTTTCTTAATTGGAAGGAATTTAGATTTTAATTATGTAGTTAACAGTAATTAATGATTTAACAAATATTATTTAATTTCCTAAAAAGGAAGAGATGAGCAGTAAATGCTAGTGGAGAAAATATCTAGAAATGTAATGGCAATTATGGAAATAAACAAAGTCCTTTTAACTTGCTTAATTAGTGAACTTAAATGCCTCTACAATTTGTACTTTGACTTTGTTTTGTGGTTTGACAGGGATTGAAGGAATGGGGACCTCGTTCCTACAATTAGGTCATAAAGGCAAAATTTGGAAGCATATTTTTCTTTTTTAACCCTAATTATGGACAATTTGTATATAACTTAACAACTAATGTTTATAATAAGAAAATAAAATAAAAAAATTCTCATATATTTTATTTTATTTTCTCGTTTTAATTATTAATATGAATAATTTATTTTAAATTAAATGTACTTGTTATAATACATTGGATTAAAATATATGAAATGTATATTAACCGAGTTTTAAATGTACCAATAATAAAATTTGTTATATGAAATAAAAATAATATGATACATCCACTTGATTTAAAATTTTCTTCAACTACGAATGAATTTGTTGAATAATTAGCTCAATGATTGAATTTTGTATTAACACTAAAGATTAAATTTCGTTTTAGTTCTAGGTCCGGGATAATTTAACATTACGTGTAATGCTTATTAAAAACTCATATTATATTAATTTAAAATTTTAGCAAGTCCACGTTAATTTAATAATATATCACATCATTCATCCATTAATTTACTAATTTGTTATTATATATACAACAAAATTTAAAGTAAGTAAAATAAAATAAAATATATAATTTAAACTATAATGTAAAACTTTTTATATTTTAGCTCCTTAACTTAAAAAAGTAAATATTTTAATCCTTTAATTTATTAATTATTTTTTATAATTTGGTCCCTCAATTTAAAAAAATGAACGTTTTACCCCTGAATTTATATCATATTTTAAATTAACCTCTTTAATTTTACTATTTTGTCAATTTGACCCTCCAGCACTTTTTAGTTTTGGCTCATCTATTCTTGTTGACGACAAAACAGGATTCTTTGCCATGATCTTAAATCTCATCGTTTTGTGTTTATAATTATAATGACATTTCCACACATGCCAAAAGTGTTAACACATAAGAATTCTTTTATTTATTTAAATAATTGTTTCCACTAGGCTTGTGTGTTAGATTCACAATTGGCCCATTTTGATTTCTCTTACGAAAGCCAGGATTTCTTACTATGATATTGCAATGGAAGAATGGCACATGTATTAGTCAAAATGCAACTCCTACTTGACTACGGCAATGGTAATTTTAAATTGTGTAATTGTAATGGAAGTTTTGAAAATGGTCATGGCGACTGACAATACAACAAAAGGTTGGTGATGGAAGGCGTGCCCATAAACATAGATTAAGACAGGCTAATTAGTGGAGATTGAGACGTTAATTTCAACATCTTATTCACTAGTCCTAAGTAGTAATTATTTTTCAATTCATAGAATCTGTAAAGAAAAGTTGTTAAAGACAAAACAAAACAGGTGGCTCGTGCGTGGATGGATCATCCTGATTCAGTGTTTTGGATGGAAACAATCATCTTTTTAACCACTTCTGTAAACGTTTTAAAGATTGACCCATTACATCTATGAACAAGTCTAGCTATTTTGTGTACTTAGATATGGAGGTTTAAGTTGAATGACTGAATTTTTAATGGCATGACCCAGTGACTGTTGAACTTGGACAGTAACAACTGATTATAGATTGGCCTAAGACGTGCTTGGCAGAGAGGATTATGCGTGATTTCAGAAATTAGTAAAACCGATGTATTTTGAAGTTAGAATTTTGAAACCATACAGCCCGCCTATACCAAACCTTTATATTTAGAGATTAAGATTGTTCTTAAGCAACCGTAAAAGGGAGATGCTACCTTTGAGTTCTTTTCCCTCCATTTACTGGCACTTTCTTTCCATTTCTATTCACCTGCAAAGAAGTTACAGGCGAACATAATTAAAAGTTCGGACTAATAGAAAAGGTAAACAAAAAAGATTTTTTTTTATTAGATTACAGGAAAACTAACACTTTAGCCGGCCAACTTTGCTTCCAACATTCCATTGGTATGGCAACTTCTCTTTTAAAAATGCTATGTCCATCGAAGTAAAAGCTCGGGGAAGAAGATAGAAAACATCATCCACTTACGTTCGGTTTCACAATCTCATCCTCGACATCCAAAGCACTGATATACGTCAACAATATGGATGAGGCAGGCAAAAGTCTCCTGATCATTGGAATACTATAAATCAATTGAAGGAGAAAAAGAAAAATGTTACATTTCCATCTTGAAGAATACAGAGCTCAGTGTCATGATGCAAGGAAGGAATAAGACAAGCAATGAAACCATACATTTAATTGGGATGTTACCCAACTAACCTTTTTTGGTTTCTCCATATTCAAGTGGGAAGTATCAAGATTTGGTTCCCTATTTGGCACATAGCCCATGTCGCACTCATTGGTAGATGAAGCTTTTATTGAAGATGGCCATGAATTAGGTGATTCCTAGAAGAAACAAGAAACAAGAAACAAATTTTAATATGTATCATATCTCCATACAATTAAAATAAAGAAAATGGACTGAATTACTGAAAAGAAAGAATACTGAAGAGAATTTAACCTCTTCTTGCGTACTCTGCTATTGAAACAACTCTGCTGATGAACTAGTGTCAGGACTAACCATAACAAGTGACTGAGACGAGCTGGCCACAAAATCTGAAAGCCTGAATTTGTTACTAATGCATTGAAAATAAATATAGAGAATAATGACATGAGACTCCAATCACAATAGTGAAATGAATGTTTCCTATGCAAATCCAGACATGACAGAGACAGAGAGTGGTATAACCAATTTCATTTGAAACAAGTTCTCTTCCAAAAATATCATAAGTCATTAATCAGCAAAAGGGTGATTGAAAGAATTTTGAAGCGCAAGTACTTTGACAATTCAACAAGATCTTTAATGTCCAAAATAATAATAAAAAAATGAATGTTTGATAATATCCAACTACATCAATCAAGCAATGTCACATATTCTCCATCCAACTACATGAAGCAAGGTAACTTATATTCTTCAATATGAGGCATGTTCGGTCCCTGCTTTTCTATAACCAGAGACACATTTTAACGTAATTTCCTTTGAGGCGTCTAGTGACCCTATTCTCATAGTCAATTCATACAACAAGCAGTCATGGTATAGAAATCGAAAGCAATATTTTAGATCAAACCTGCCGCTTCATTAGGAGGATTACTTTTGGTTGCATGATAGCCAGACTCATTTATGTCATCATCATCCCAAGAAATGACTTCAGATGTCTGAATTATACACCGTACTGCAGCCATATTGTATTCTGATCCATTCTGAAAGCGCATGTATAAAATGTCTAAAAACATTGATTACCACCTTCATGCTGATTCAAGAATGCACAGTAGTTGTACATGACAATTCTGATTATTAGAGTTTTCAACAGAGAAGCACAAAGTATTAACCACTTCCAGGTTAGAACTTTCATTTTAATTTATCAAAGGTAAAAAAATAGAAAGGTGATGCTGCCTGGCAGTGATATCAGATTCTTGCTCATAAAACACCCAAATAACTTTCAACTTTAAAGAAAATGATCTGACATTTACCATCATATAACAGCGATGAACTATAAAACAGAAACAAGGCCTTTTCAAAACGAAAAAAATATTAAAAAAATTCCACAAGAGTCCAGTAAGAAGATATAGCACAATGGTGTCATGATTCCACAAAAGGATTCCAAGAATAACTTGGCCTAGTTAACCATAGATACTAATTCAAAGATAAAATTCAGGTTAATTTCAAAAAATGAGCAAGTCAGCAGCCTGGGCACCTGGGAAAATACATCTAGATGCTCTCTTGAAGGAGAGTCATGTTGTTCAAAAGTGACATCGCATTCAGATATCATGAGACTGAGAGAATGAACATCCACTTTGATCTGAACATTCAAAAACGACGTAGCATTGTTATTAATCAATCCCCAAAGCATAGCTGCAATAATTTCATAATAGATTAGGAGCAGATGAGGAAAAACACTAGATCGGGACTTTTTTTTTTTCTTTTATCAAAAGAATGAAAGAAAGAAAAAAGAACCCTTCATTGTTTGTTTACCTGAGAAAGCACTTCCTGATCCTTCCTTGGAGTTGAATCGTAAGTCTCAGGAGTGCTGTTACATTCAGAAGCCTCACAGTTTAAGAAATCAACAACCACATTTGTCTAAACATAGGGAAAGCTTCTGAAGTTAAATACCTCTTGAAACCATTACTGGAGGTGTATCATACATATATGCTAGAATAGTGAAAATAAGTGAACAACTAAGCAGGAAAAAGAATATATAACACAACTGTGTCTTATTATATTGTCTCTGAATGCGTATATATATATAAAATCAAGTGCTTTTAGCATACCTCATCAATTTCACTAGATGGATGGGCTTCTGTATCTATTCCAGATTCAAGGTTTGTATCTACTTTAGCAGAGGTGGCCTCTACTGAACTTTCCTTGGAACTAGTACAGCAGGATTTTGAATCCTCAAGTCCCTTTTCCAGCTCAAGATTTCTAATCTTTTCATCATTCAGCTTTTCTCTGAGGATCTGAATTTCACTTCCTGCCACCTGATTATAACAGAGTTCTCAAGTTTCATAAATTAACAGGATGAAGGTAAAATCATTTTTACTATTACTAAAGCACCTAGAAATCTAGGACAAACATAACAATATTACTAGAAAACTGCATATCAGTGTAATCCTCTTCTTTCCTTCAAGAAAATCTTGCAGGTACCTGGTCAACTGTTTGGAGATAAAGTCACTTCTTGTACAATATGTTGATGTAGATAGTGTCCTATGCCAATCAATGAGCCAAATATGCCACCCACTAGAAAGAGGAGCATTGAGGAGTGCAGAAGCATCACCAAAGAGTTCTGAAAGTGCTTCTGCAATGGCTTCATGTGATTTTTTCTGGTGCTCCAGCAACGACTGAAAATAAAGGACATATACAGTTACATTCACGGGGAATAAGATGTGGAAAGAGAACACCATAGAGGAGTTTATGTTTCTCAATTATAAGTGCACAACCTAAAATATCCTAAAAAACAAGAAGATCGGCCATGAAACAAGATTATCATCAGTGGAAGCCCAGGAGATCAATGTTAAATTTACATACCCTTAGGCATAGGCCAAAAGCCATGGATGTGTTGTTGATAAAATTACTTTCAAGCAACCTTGCCCCCTGCAAGATGATAGAACCGGAAACTGAGATAAATAACATCAATAATTCTTTATCAAGATGTCACTATCAGAAACGGTTTCAAAACATGGTAACCTGCACAATTATCAAAACTATAAATCATTAGTGGTATAAAAGAAATAGATAAAAAAAATTCAAACCTGATTCCCAGTTCTCTTTTCTCGTTCAGCTCTAGCAAAGATCAACAATGGTTAAGACAGCATCGTTTAAAAGAACATCATCCTCTCAGTCAAGCTCATTAGCAACACAGCGCACATTGATGATGGACTGTGACCAACTGTAAACATCTAAGAATAATACTGATAAACAAAACATAGACTTTGTTGCAATAATTGTAAGACACCAACTTAACTAAATATATGCCAGTGATTAGTTCTGCAGTAGAAACTTATGACACCTCATTTATGCTGGGTTGTTTTTTAAAAATCAAGACAGTCTCATAAACTCATAACAGTAATTTTGTTGAAAATAGAAATTTTGAATGGCATGATTTCGTTTCAAGGATCAAAAACACAATAGCATGTTAGAACTATTTTACCAGATATTTGAACATGGTTTCTGCTAACCTACAAATAATCCTGCTTCATGCAGAAAGGAACTAAGAACATTTCAATGGAAGAGTACTCTTATAAAATTCTAGCCGCGAAAACCAGCCATTCTCTTGGAGCCATCCAAAAACTTAGTCTCATAACTACATAAGAAAAATGTCATTCAATTTTCCACGCACCCGGATTGGCTGTTTGCATTAGTCATAGCAGTGGTACGTTTCAACATTGCACGAGCTATCAAGGATTCCACCTGAGCTGCATCAGAAAGGACAACCTGTTTACATGAAAAGAATAAACAGAAGAAAGTCATTATCACTATCCATCATGAATTTATGTTGAAAAAGATTTGACATATTTTAACATAGTGCACATAATTTTGTCAACCTCTTGTAGACCTTTAATAATTGACTGCTGCAAGCATAAATCAGCTCCATCCGGCAATAAATCCAACATTCTCTCCCCCTTCCCTTGTTCAGAATATATTTCAAATACAGATAGGGAAAATGTCCTGCAGATGTATCATTTATATCATCAAAAATTGAAAGTAGAACTCTTTTTCCCTGCTAAGACTTCTTCAGACTATAACATTACATTGCTTTATTCTCTTTTACTCATAATTGTGAACATAATTGAACTAAGAACACACTCGTAACTTTGTTGTCTGCCCTTAATTGCGATGCTCGTTAACATGTTTAGTTAAATGAAGAAGGCAACGCAACAGATGATGACCGATTCAAGAATTTCCAATGAAACATGTACAAATGTACGAAAACATCTGACATTGATCACCAATTACCTTGATGAATCAG
Source organism: Cedrela odorata (assembly GCA_035584115.1). Taxonomy (NCBI): domain Eukaryota; kingdom Viridiplantae; phylum Streptophyta; class Magnoliopsida; order Sapindales; family Meliaceae; genus Cedrela; species Cedrela odorata. The sequence goes on along the minus strand of JAXCLQ010000002.1, from coordinate 1,840,760 downwards.
AACGACTCTTAATTGTTCTCTTGAAAATCCGTTGAAGAGCAATTGGAACCATACCGGGCTCCCGGGGACTGCTAAAAATTGTATGAGTCTAGACGGAGCCACTCGGCCCCAGTGCAGCCAGCATTACACTGTTACCCCTTAGAAAATCCTCCACCAAAGTGCTTACCATGCTCTCGTACAATTCATCCTACAAAGAAAATAAAATAAAAAAAACAAAAAGTACAAAAAAAGTCATCAAATTGAAAATAAAATAGAAATCCTAGCTTTCGAATTCGTCGTAGAAACTCTAATAAGTTAGCCCAAACCTGTAATGAATTGGCGGAAAATAAATAAGAATAGCCATGATAAACATTGGACTCGATCCGTCGTAGAAACTCTAATAAGTTGGCCCAAACCTGTGATGAATTGGCGGAAAATACATAAGAAAAACCTTGATAAACCTCGGACTTGATCCGTTTGGGCGTCTGTAAGGCCAAGGGAGGCGATAGTGTAATGGAGTAAGGATCATTGATGGTTATACAGTCTCCATTGCGATTGCTTTTAACACTTTTCTCTTTAACGGCGTTCTTCTTGACTGGATTTTGGGGCCAAACGTTCTTAGTTCTCGACCTATAATTTTGATCGCCCAATTTGGGAGAAATCAGTGGTCGAAGTCTGAGGTAAACCTTGAGATTCTCTAACGATGAGGCGGAGGAAGAGTTGTGCCGGATGTTTTTGAGAAATTTGCATTGAGAGAATCTCATCGATTGGGGATGAATGAATTTCAGCAAGTTTGTTGACGAATATGTGGGATTTTGAGCGGGATTTTTGGAGGGCGTAGGTCTAGCTTTCCGGTGAGGGTTCCGCCGGATTGTCACTGTCTTTGGACATGTCGGAAGACCCTTCATTTCCATTCTGTCTCTCAAAATGGCGGAAACGAAAGAATATGAAATCTTAAACGAGGATTGTTGTTAAATAAACCGGGAACCGGTTAATCTATTGGGCTTGGGTCAAAAATCATCGTAGAATCATCAGCCCAATCCATGAATTTAAACAACATTACCCACACATTCGAAGTGTGGCAGATTACCAGGTGACTGTCATCTACCGAGGATCCTCGATGAAATTTGGAGGAATCTTTAGAATTTCACTCCTCTAAGAACAAATGACAGAGGAAAAACAAGTATCAAATATACAACTTCTCAGATTAGTTTCACGAAGTAGCTTTTACAGGATTACAAAACAAACGGAGATCGGCATTTTACAGCAAACATAACACACAACCTTCCCCCACTATGGAAGTTTTGAGTGAACGCCCACAGCCTCTTTTCAAACAAAATTATTACAATTCGCTTTGGTTTTTATTTACTCGGAAACATTTAGTATAAAACACCAAAACATAGCTAAAGAGTAATGAGGCTTGGAGCAGACTGGGGAGGGTTGGCAAGCATGTGAACAACTTCCCTCATGGTAGGTCTCGCTGTGCTTTCATCCTCAACGCACATCATAGCAATCTTGAACAGGTTAATGACACCTGTCAGTGGGTACCCACTAAGCCTGGGGTCCACAACTGCTAGCACTGAAGCTGCAGCCGTCGGCTGAGAGAGTTCTGATGTGGTTTTCCTCACCCACCTTACTATGTCCACCCCATCTCCAAACTCCCCGACTGGCTTTTTCCCGGCTATAAGCTCCAGCAAGACTACTCCGAAACTGTAGACGTCGCTTTTCTCATCCACTTTCAATGTGTAGGCATACTCTGTCGTACGACAAACAGAAAGACAGAGAGATTAATGAGAATTCAGTGTGCTTATGTCACGGTCTAACCATGTAAATTTTCCAAGACAGAAGACAGAAGAAGAGTGATCTTGTCAGAGTCTTTGGGATTGTGAGGCTGTCAGATTCGACAAAATGAATTATATCTTATTGGGCTACCAATTGGGCCATCAACACACAGCCCAATCCAATAGCACGTGATTAGCCGCCACCGCCAGCGGGATACCAGGCAGGTCATGCTCAAATCCATTAATGTGCCACGTCAGCAAAATATTTTCAAAAATCATCCAAACCAAAGTCTTAGGTAACAGTTATTTTCCTAATTACCATGAGTCAATGTAATTAATTTTAATTACATACTACGGCCAATCAGCAAGCAGATATAATCAGATAATTATGGATCACAATTAGCAAACCAAAGAACAGGGCAACTGAAAGCAGATAATCAGATAATTATGGATTATAGTTGGATTATAGTTGGCAAACCAAAGAATCGGTGCAAGTGAAAGTGTGAAACTAAAAAGATCAGTCAATAAATTCTCATCAAACTGTCATCATTGAGATAAAAACGTTACCTGGGGCGATGTAGCCATAGGAGCCAGCAACACTTGACATGCATTCAGAGGCACCGGCGTCCTGCAAGAACTTGGCGAGCCCAAAATCAGCAACATGAGCCTCAAAGTCGGAATCAAGCAGTATGTTATTAGACTTTACATCCCTATGAATGATCAACGGCGAGCAATCATGGTGTAAATAGCACAGCCCCTTGGCAGCCTCCAAAGCAATCCTATACCTCGTTTCCCACTGCAAATGGCCTGCCTTTGCTCCATGCAACAACTCTCCTAAGCTTCCATTAGGCATGTACTCGTATAATAGCAAGTTTGTATCCTTGTTTGAAACGTAGCCCAACAATCTCACGATATTTCTGTGCCTGATTCGACCGAGAGTTTGAATCTCCGCCGAGAAACCGTGATCGCTCCGTCCAGTTCCTCGACCAACTAAGCGTTTGATCGCCACGTCAACACCGTGGGGTATGGAACCGCGGTAGACAATTCCAGCACCGCCTTTGCCTATTATGTTCTCGTCTTTCAAGCTCTCAAGAACATCCTCAGCTTTGAAATCTGACCGTTGGAATACAGTTAGCTTCCAGGCCTTTGATTTCTGGAGTCTCCTCTTCCTCAATTTATAAACCGTGACGATGATCAACAACAAGACAGTGATTAACGCAATAACTGTAATAACAAGCTTCGAAGTACCAAACGACGACATACGGCCGTCCCTCGAGTTTTGAGCCGAGTTCGCTAAAGCTGGGCAACTGCCGTGGCGTGGTAAACAAAGATTGGGATTTCCAGCGAATGAGGTCTCGTTGAAGGCGAGAAACTGGCCGCCAGAAGGAATCTTACCGATAAAATTGTTAGAAGAGAGATCAAGAGTTGTGAGACTGACCATATTTCGAATTTCGATTGGTATTGGACCAGTGAGCTGATTTCTGGATAAATTAAGAATGCTGAGATCTCGCAATTTAGAAATTCCGGCCGGAATATTTCCCTGCAGACTATTTCTGCTCAAATCAACCGATGTTAGAGAGCCGCATCGAGATATTGACGAGGGAATTCCACCACTGATGTTGTTGCCACTGATATTAATCGTTGAAACCGTCTTGAGATTGAAGATCTCAACAGGAATTTCACCGTCAAATTTGTTGCTTTCGAGAGAGAGAATATTAAGGTAAGGCAAATTTCCGATTGCTGGAGGGATTTTTCCGGTGATGTTATTGTTTGCAACTTTCAACTGATTGAGTGAACCGCCTGATATCTGCTTTGGAAGTTCGCCTGATAACAAGTTTTCATCTAACTCAATCATATTCAACAACGGCAAATTAAAGATTCCAGCAGGGATTGTTCCATTTAGGTAGTTCTTCGCAACTCGAAGTTTGGTCAGCGACTTGCACTCGCCAAGTTGTTCGGGTATTGGACCTAAGAAAAAATTGTACATCAGAATCAACGACTTCAATTTCCCTCCTTTGCACAAGTCGCGAGGAATCAATCCGGTCAGGTGATTCGTTGTAACGTCGAGTATCAAGAGCTTCCCGTTTCGGCCAAGATTCTCTGGCAGTTCAAGCGTGAAGTTGTTTCCCCACACTTGCAGCACCTCAAGATTTGGAAAATCTCCAAAAAACGCGGGAATTGGACCGTAGAGATTGTTCTTGAACAGATGGATGAGCGTGATGTTTGTCAGCGCTGAAAAACTCTCTGGTATCTCTCCAGTGAGAGAGTTGTACGAAAGATCAAGCGATTTTAAGCTAGTCAAACCAGAGAGCTCAGGAGGTATATGTCCGGTGAGATGATTCAACTGAAGGAACAATGAATCCAAAAGCTTCAATTGGCTTAAACTCGTAGGAATCTCACCGGAGATATTGCAACTCGCCATATCAAGAACTCGGAGTTTACTCAACGTTCCAAACTCAGGTGGAATTCCTCCAATATACGTGTTGTAATACCCGATATACATTTCTCTAAGGTTTTTTAACCGAGACAAAAACGTTGGAACTGTACCGTTAAGTCCGATACCGTTTAAGCCTAAGAACTCCAAACTCTGAATTTCAGAGTAACTCTCAGGTATATCGCCAGTGAAGTAGTTGCCACCAAAAGAAAGATGCTTCAGATTTTTTAGGCTTATAACCTCGACCGGAAGTCGACCAGTGAAGTTGTTATTGTAAGCGTCGAGAACCTCAAGCTCTGTCATTCCAAGAATGATTTGGCCAGGAAAATTACCATTAAAGACGTTGCCGGAGATGTTGAAGACCTTGAGAGACGAGAGGTTCGCCATCTCCAAAGGGAGTCTCCCGGTTAGATTAACATTGGTGATGGTGAGGTTCACGAGCTTGTCTAACAGCCCAATCTCCGGCGGAATCGTACCGAAGAGAGGCATAAACGACACGTCCAGAGAAATCACACGCGCGTCTTGGTCGCACGTAACACCGGAGAAGGAGCAATGAGCTGAGGGTGATGATGATGGCTCCCAGTCTTTGAGCCCCGAACCTTTCAGTCCAATCATGGTGGATTTGAGCTTCAACAGAACATCAAGGTCACTGTACGCATAGCAGGCTGAGTATAGTAGAAGAAACAAAGAAATGTGGATATGAAGACTAATACTAGTAGTCGTTCTCATCTCTGCGTTCGCTCACTGTTTGTTCTCTCTTCGGAAAGGGAATAAATGTAGCGTTAGTTCAATGCATGAAGGGCAAACACGGTATGAAGTCTACATTAAGTAGAGCGCTGCAGTGCCTTTGTAAAGAGAATCGTAGCCTTCAAGTATCCAAACTTCAATTAATAAACAATTGAATAAATTTGAAAGCGAAATAGTAAGAGAAAAAAACCAGAGGAAGAAGGGGTTGCATGGATGATTTGTGTGAGTAAGCCTTGCACCTGCAATTTGGTATGACTGGGGTCGTACAATACTGATTTGACGGTACATTGACGGCGGTTTGATTTTACAGGTAATTGAACACAACAAATTAGCGTTATTCGTTAACGGAGTTAAAAATGTTTAATAGGTGTTTTTTTGACGGCGTGATCTGTTGATCTGAAAGACAGTGGCATGACAATTTTGCAGTCTTCCACCTCTCGTGTCATATCTGCCAGTTGTATGGTGATAATTTGTTTGGCAATACTTCGATGAAATACTATTTACGAACTCGCAGTCACAGGCTATAACTTCTCACACGCTGTCGTTTAATCCATGTAAAGTTTTGTGAATTTGTTCTTATGTGTTGGCCTCGGTAAAATCAAAACATTAGCCTGAGGCTCTGAGCTTTAGGGATCATCAAATGTCAATGTGGATTGCTGTCCTTTTTTTGAAGAACTTAATGAATACTGAATATGGGCTTTAAAGAATAGCTGGGCCCAGAGCAAAGGCCGTCTGTGTCTTTTTCCTAACAGACACTTCCTCTCTGCTTCTATTCGACTGACTGTCAGCTGAAAGTCCACTCTCTTTTTTGTCCTTTGCTCTTCTTACACCAATCTGGACCGTCCAGTGGTGGACCCTTAGTCAAATGGCCTATACGATCTTCCCATTTCTTCTACTTCCCCAACAACGTTACAAAAATCTTACTCGGCAATTTGAAACCGAGTCAATA
>JAXCLQ010000002.1:1671564-1834770 GCA_035584115.1 Cedrela odorata | reverse complement strand
GTGGTGGGGGAAATAACAGGCACTATTGCATTAGAGAGCTGAAAGTAGTCAGCTGACTTCAATGGTGTGTCTGGATGGATAAATGATATTCCATTGATTGTATATCGTAGTTTATTTCCAATATCATACATAAGATCGTTTTCAAGGAACAGTGTGCGAGAGAATTTGATGCTGCCGTAATGGAAAGAACCTTGAGGATTCGTCCTAGCAGCTCCTGCTGCTAAATCCCACCTGTTGAAACACCAAAATAACAAAGATTTAACTGATTGTTTCATGTTTTGTGCTTACAATTGAGAGTATTTTACCTTATTGAACGAGCCTGATCCTGAGAGAAAATATAATCATATGGGAGAGGCCCTGAAGGAAGAGGGCCGTAGGGATCTACTTCGAGTCTGGATATCGAATTGTGCCAACTCCGAAAAGTTCGAAAGGAGTAAAACGGGAACTCGCAACATAATAAGATATGCCATTATTGTGCTTCTTAGCCGTGACCAAGACAGAGTAAGATTGTCCAACATGAATATCCAAACTACTGTAATATTGTTGCACGGTGTAAGACCCTTCAGTCTCCACCAACAACAGTAAATGTTCCTGAATCCTGAAATTCAGAGATGTTTTCAAGCCCACGTTTGAAATCCTTTGCCTGTATGTAACTCCTGCAATTCAAAAATCGATTAGGCCTAGTACGATGTTATTTCATGCATGCTTAATAATTCTCTAATTCAATTCTCTCAACAATAAGATTTGGGTCTGTGTTTAAATCCATATGAAATATGAATGAATTTACCTGGCTCAAAATCAAAAGTTGCTTGATTAGGTCCTAGTCCATTGATGAGGATACCTCCTGGGAAAGGTAAAGCGTTTCCTGCATCAAGTGAAGCTTTGATGTCTTGTGGCAATACATTTTCTTTCTCAATTACAAATAATAAAACTTATTAACTAAAGTTGTGATTTAGTTTCAATTTTCATTTCATGTTATTACATCATAAGCATACCCGATGATCAGCATTATACCAATCTCCAATAAGAATGTCCAATTCTCGGCGTGGTTGAGCAAATGAACAAGAATAACATCGCGGCTATTCACTCGGATTGGGCCATATCCACCTGCAGCCTTCTGAAGGAGAAGTGAAGGGAAATAGAAAAAGCTTCCAATTTGATCCTTTAGCTGAAAACTGTATGTCCAGTTTTGGCCTGGCAGTATCTGGCAATTCGTTTCTTGCACACCATCTTGCCATGGATTTCTTCTTAGTTGCACCCTATTCCTAAAATATGCAACCAAACCGATTAATAAATAAAGTTCGCTCAATAGAAGGAAAAAAAAAAACACTTCGCGACTAAGTGTTTCATATTAGCTACCATGTCATAAGAAATGAATCTGTTAAGTTGTTATGAATATTAACATTCACGACGTCGTTCGTTGTTGCATTCAACAGTGGCTCCGGGAATTGATCGTTGATTACAATAACCTGATAGAGCTATAAACATTTATACTGACGATAGCATAACCAGAAAATGTAAAATCAAGTTGGAAACAGTGTAGGAAAATGACCTGTTTATCAACGCCTGGAGGAGCACGTTGAGAGTAACCAACAGTTCAATCAAGGTTATGCTGTGGCGACTAGGCGCCGACCAACGCCGTGAAAACAGAAAAAAGAAGAACGAGGGTTCAGATTACGAGCCTGATGGGGTTCATTTGGTCCTTTTTGGTTGACGAAAGGGAATGTTAGCTTGCTCATGCAAGCTTAAACTGGGGAAATGGAGAAGAGCTTTAAATGAACTCACAAGTAAGCTATAAAATAGCAAAAGGGTAATTTTGAAATGATGATGCGTTTTGTGTTGAAGTTCAGTAACTTTTGATCTCTCCAAGACCCCCAACTGTTTTCTTTTTTAATTTCATTGTTAATTTGGTCATTTGGATTAGGATTATATATTGATAGTTGGGAGAGGTGCACATTTTACTCTGGACATTTTTTCACTCCCCAACTCTATTTAGGAAAGATTTTAAAAGGAAATAAAAAAATGGATAGGGGCGGAAATGATTTTCTATCTCTAAATTAAAATGAAGATAGGGATGGGAATAGAAGACGTTACCCTATTTTTATTTTTCTATTTTTTTAAAAAAATTGCATTTATTTTTTTTAAAAAAATTATTATTTAAAATTTTAATTATATTAAATTTATAATAAAATATTATATTTATTTAAAATTTTTAATAAAATAAATAAATAAAAAAATATGAATAATGGAAAAATGAAAAATTAGAATCGAAAAAATAGAGAAAATAAGAAACTGGAGTTGGTGATGGAGTACCTCCTTCCAAAATCTCTCATCTTCATTTTCCTCCAAATAGAGATAGGGTGGGAATAAGGAAGGTTAGAGAAAGTGAGAATATGAATGAGAAACTTTCATCCATCCCATTTTTTAAATGTGCAACCATAGTTATTAAACCCAGACTAGCCCAATAGTTCGACCTGTTAACCCAGTGACCCGGTGCTTTACCCAAGTCGGTTTCGAGATTTAAACCGTTTAAGGATTAAACCCCGGATAAATCAATTATGAACTGACGGTTTAAGTAGAAACCCGGTGAACATAACAGTTTTGTGTAATCCAATCGAGTTAAAAAAATAAAAATTTAAAACTCTAAATTAATATTTTGTTTTGAGTTATAGCTAATGGTATTAATGTAATTTGACAAAATAAAAAATCTAAAACAAACCCTAAATCAATAAATCCCTTCATTTTTCTACATTACTAGCTCTACGAAATCCCCTTTCTTTTACTTTGTGTCTGTCTACCGCTTTTTTAACTTTATTTTATCAAATCACCTTCATGTTCATAGGCTCTACCAAATAATTGTAAGAAAACATTTTATACTTTTTATTAGATATTTTCATATATTTTGATAATTATATAATCTAAAATGTGATGCAGTTAGTTTCGATTTATTTGATTCATGCTATGTTTTTAACTTTTCAAGATTGATTTGAAATAATAATATATTTTAATTTTTTATGTTCAATTCGTTTGATTCATGCTCTATTTTTTTCTCATCATTCACTCCTGACAAACATCCCATTACTTTCTTCTCTGTCTCTTTCTCTCTCTATTAATTCTTGTATATTTATTTTTTGTCTTATAAAATATTAGGAACATCGATAAATTTCATAAAACAACTTATTTTTATTCTTCTTCTATTTGCTGTTCTTCTTTTTATAAAAAAAAATAGCAACAACCATATTTTCTTCCATATATTTTTTTAATAATTATAATTTTTTTCAATTTCTTTTCATTCATTATAAATTGTACTGCTCTAAAATTTTGGCTATCAAACTTCCTAGAGTTAAGTTTCAGATATTTTCACTTTAAAATTTTTTTATTGACTCGATTATTAATCTGATTAACTCAACGATTGAACTATTGACCCGTGACTCGATATTGTGAATGGGTCAGTGATTAGTCCAGTTCTTATAACTATGTATACAGCCCTAGTCATAAGAGTGGCGCAAGCTAAATAATGCACTTTCACTCACATTAAAACTCAAATTCATCTTCATTCGTATGATCTCCACTAAATGCTTGTAGAATAAGCAACACAAAGAAACATATAAGGACAAACTACAGGTTTTTTTGGGCTTTCAATGACAGCAGAGGAATCGAACCAGATCTGCTAGTCTAGGCCTTGGGTGGACCGTCTTTTTCGGGCTTCTGCACCCCCGGCTATGTACTATTGCATTTCTAGCCGAAGCCCAGACTAAACCTGTATAGGAAATGCCTCATTTTAAAGCTCGGACTCTTTTATCGTCTGGGCTCTGCCGCAAGAGAAACCCAAATGGTAGGAAAGTTCCTGCAGATCTTCTCTATCCAGGTTGTTTGAACTTTGAAGTTCTCCTGCCGTGGGATGTCTTCCTAATCCTAATCGCATAATATTACTTTCAGTACAACTTTTCTACAACACTGAATTCTCTGTAAATTCTTGGAAATCAAACGTGTGGTTGACTGACTACTCTAGCATTACAGTAACCCACCGCCCACCTTACAATTTGCGACACGTGTCTACAACAGAGAAGACAAAATTTATGCTTTTGATCCACTGCATGTGGTACGGTGTGAAAGCGATTCCCAATGACTTACTAGCCGCACTCTTCTATTCCTTGGAAAGGAAAAAGGCACGTCTTCCCATTATCGACAACGGAAAATTTTATGATGCAATTAATACATATTTCTGTGATGCGGAATTTATGCACGAAAATGAGGGACCACAATGAAGGCTAGATGCGGGAACCATAATCATAAACATAGGTCAAATCGAACAATAACTCTAGTTAAGGCAAAGACCACACACGTTATCTTATGTGCTGTATGCACCTGTATTGCTAACATGACCTACCTGTTGTTATACCTTGTTGGATAAGATGTAGAGGATCAACTTCAAGTCGGTTTCATCTTAACCGATTTTCAGATTTTATTTATTAAAATTGTTCATTAAATTTTCTTTACCGTCTTTCAATTTACAGTCTTCCTCTTCGATAAAAATGAATCCAATGCATTGGATTTCATAATTGTATTTTCTCCACTGCCGGAAAAGGTACAGAAACTCAGGAAGGTATTTGTCATTGAATCCCAACTTATGTTGTCATCGCTCAGTCGGCTTTGGCATGAGTTAGATTCAAGAACCAAATCATGCCTGGGATTGGGGCAAATGCATAAAAAAGTCAGATATTACTGACCTATGTGGTGAATAATTTAGGACACCGACGGGCAAAATATCCATATAGATGAGCTATTGTATGTCAACCCAACTAAATTAACCTTGGTTAAATCAAACCGAACCTCCTATAAAGTAATAGACTTGTCTGAGTTGTCCTTGTATCATCCACCACTCAACTCAACATTTTCAAAGAACACAACAATTAATCTAGTCATCAATCATGGCTTCCACATTTTCTTCTGTTGCATCTTCCTGCCCATCCTCAACTCATTTCATTGGCTCCAAAGTTATCATCAATGAGGTTCATTCACAGCCCATGTCTGTCAAATTCCGCCCACTTCGGATATCAGCTGCAACTTGGGCATCAACAGCGGAGAGAACAAAAACTCATCCCATTGCGTCACCAGGCTCACTGTACGAGGTTCTGGGGATTCAGATGGGCGCTACGGGTCAGGAGATCAAGGCTGCTTATCGTCGATTGGCAAGAGTTTTGCATCCTGATGTTGCAGCTAACAGTCAAAATGAGAACAGAGCGTATGAGTTCATGAAGGTACATGAAGCATATGAAACTCTTTCTCATCCAGAGAAACGTGCCGATTATGATCGGACACTTTTCAGGCGACAAAGGCCACTGAATTCTCAATTTCCAATGTCAGGATTGGCGACGACAATGGTCACCTCATCAAATTCAAGATTTTCAGGCTATACAGGACGGACATGGGAAACTGATCAGTGCTGGTAGTCAAGACTATGTGTTAACTTAGTTGTTAACTGTTTTTAATGTGAAAACGAAAAGGAAAAATTTCAAAAAGTAGCCCCTGCTCTTGTTTAATTACTGGGGAAAACTGCTAATGTGTACAATATATGATTGTAATTGAAAGTCAATACCAGACAGCATTTTTACAGCCTGGAATATATACAAGTTTGGATTCTAGATGATTGTTCTGTTGGTGTCAAGCCAAATTACTAACAGTACACATAAGAGTTAATTTACATTCTATGACTTGTCATCTCGAATCACTTAATTTTGCTCTGATGTGCAGAACAAATTGCAGAATATTACACAGACCCAGTGTTCTGTTTCCTCTGTTAAAACAGAAATCAAGGACTAACTAATCTGAATAAACAGAGTGGTCATTGACATCTAAAACGGTTTTCCGCGAACAATTAATTTAATCATCAAGGATACTACATCCATTTGATGATTAACCTGATAAAAATCTCATAAATTATATAGAAAACTTAATTTTGTAGCTGGCCACTTGTCTACTCGGCCATTAATAAGAAATTGTCTTGATTCTAAATCTATATTGTCCTGCCAAAGTATTGGCTTGAGCCCCAGGATCGCCACAAATTCAAAACTAGGCATAATGGTGGATGCTTGAACGCGGCAGGTAACTCGAGTTCATTGTAAAGAGCTCACGCTTAACATGCAAGCAGTAGATGTGGGTGCTGCAGTTATATATTAGACTCGTTGTTCTGCGGCTATGCTTTAAGACGCTCTTGAGCATGATTACATGTCTCCTTTTACTTGCTTGTATGTCTAGTCATTAGTCAATGCCGGTTTGGAAACATATGACGGTGAATTATTCAACAAATACAACTTGAGTCGGTATAAGAAACAAAGAAATACAGAAATCAATAGGTAAACAATGTAATCTACCTCAAGGTGTTGCAACATGCACAAAATCCATCTTTTGAATGGTCCCCCAACTGAAGTAGATGGAAGAAATTGCCTGAAAGAGCTTGACTATTACTACTATTAAGAATTTAAGATGCTGCCTAACATATAACAATTTTAGGCACACATGACAGATTCTCTGTTTCATGGTGAAACGAAAAGTTCAGGGGAATCAGAAGCACAGAATACGGGGAGTTTAAATCCAGCCCACAAATACAAGAGGCCCAAGATAAGAGTAAGATTAAATCCAGCCCACAGAGCCCAACTCAAGTTTTTGTCTTCGTCTCATTATAATTAAAAATAGCATCGTCACAGCGCAGGCCAGTGGTCACTGCCTTAGTCGGTGAAGCAGTTCAATATACGGACACAACGCGGCAAAAAGCATGGCTCGGCTGATACGACCTTTAATGCAATGGCCAAAACTGCAGCGCCATTATTCTTATCGCGCTCCACTCAATAATTTATTCTCCTCATTTCTACTATCAACTACAACCACTAAAGAAACGGCTTCGTTTTGTCTCTCTTTATCCTCGGTACCTTCTTCCCACCGTATCGTCCATCACCGCGCACGCGGAGTCAGACCACCGAAGGCTGCACCGTCAGACCCCCGAGAAGATGACTCCACCAGTGACTCTGATTCCGATGACAAGAAAAGCCGCAACCAGAAGAAGCGCGAGGCTAAGCGTGCCGTCCGATGGGGAATGCATATTGCCGCTTTCTCTAATCCTCAAATTAAACGTATTCTCAAGTAAGCCTTCAAAATATATTCCAATGCGAAAATTAAGCCCATGCGTTTATGAAAATTATGAATTAACAGTTCAATTCAACTTGTGACTCAGTTTTTTTTTCTGTTATTGGAATTGTAGGGTCGCTTCTCTTGACGAAGATGTGTTTGAAGCTATAATGCTGGTTAAGGTGCTTGTTTGCATATTTATGTTTTGCTGTTAGATGTTATGCTCTGTGTTGCATTTTTGAAATGCTGTGGAGTTATTTTTGTGGCTGAAGATAAGGCGTTTGTTTTTGGGTCACAGAGACTAGGACCCGATGTTAGAGAAGGAAAGCGGAGACAGTTTAATTATATTGGTAAGATAGTCCATATATAGGGTTAGCTGCTTAAATTATTCACATAAGTAGCAACGGAAGTTCATTTGTACAACTAGTGCGCGCAGTCTTACTTAAAAGGTGAAATGTTTGTTAGGTAAACTGTTGCGAGAAGTTGAACCTGAATTGATGGAAGCTTTAATTCAAGCTACGAAAGTTGGGGATCATGGTACCCTGCAGGCTTTAGCTGCTTCGAATATGCAAAACATTGAAAAAGATGAAGAAGAGCCCAAAGAAACTAAGGACGGTGAGGAAGAAGAGGTATATATTATCTTACTTTAGAAGCAATGATTTATATTTGGGAGGATACCAGACCTGCGCTTATTTCCATGTTGGGCTCTTTGCATTTGAATAAACTATATTTTCCAAATCCTCTGGGAAGTTTTTCACAATTATCCTCCAGAAAAATTAGAAGGGCAGACCTGAGAATTTAGTTTGTCATCGGGAAAATTTGTTGTTCAGCTTGTAGTCTGAAAAGTTAGCAAACTTAAAAAGTTATCTATCTTACTTCTCAAGCATTATTTTTAGGATTCATATATCAACTTAGCAACTAGATGGTACGAAGGCCTGATTAGCAAGGATGTTCAAATTACCAATGAAGTGTATTCAGTTCACAATGTTGATTTTGATCGTCAGGTAAGTGGAATACTTCCTTCACAAGTTTAATGCATTACTGAATATAAATTGTTGCTGCCCATGAGTTTTCTCTGATTTAGGGATGACAAATAAACTGTTTATTAAATGAAAGTACATTGTTTGGATGCCAAGAACATCTTTAGTCATGTCTAGAATGATGAGCTTGCACATCGAACACCATTAAAAATTTGCTTCAGATCTTCGTGATCTTTTTTCTCCCAGAAAGCGAAGTGCAATTGAAACTTGAATAATTAGCAACAGGTTCAGCCTTGACAATTCATCTAAATATTGCAATCTAAGCCACAGAATCAATTTGATTAAGTACACTTATGTTTCACAGATAAACAATGGAGCTGTTGTCATAATGGTGGATTCAATATGTAGTTTTTTTTTTAGCTATGCTCTGTCTTTTACAGGAGCTGCGAAAACTAGTCAAAGAAGTCCTCACAGTTCAAGAAAGCAAGACCATTGCTGATGGAAACGAGGGAAATGAAGGAAATGAGGGAGAAAAGAGACAAGCAGATGCAACAATTATACGCTCCAAAAAGTCTCTTACACGTTTCCTTCGCACCCTTGCCAAGCAGACATCAGTAAACAATACCTAATTAATTTTTTATCTGTAAGTGACATCATTAATTTTTTCTAAAGTTAGTTTTACAAATCATTTACATGACATACTGAGTCTCTTAGGGAAGGTGCTGATTTTCAATTTTTTTTCCTTCTTGCGTGGGCCTGAAGCTTCTCCCTGCATGTTAAGGCCTGATTTGAATAAATTTCCTTGTCTTGATTGGGCTGGATGCTGTTTTGCCTCAAACCCAACTCCGATAATTGGACGTAGCCCAATCTGTTATAGGATATTATAGGCATGTGTCATTTCTCAGTATATTTTCCTTCTGTTGCAACCAATCATACTAATCTAGAAAATTGGCAGCCATCTTGTCGAAATTATTCTTCGAGACGCCTCAACAAGAAATTCAACTTGCCTCCAATGGCATTATGCTACTGCAGTAATGTGAAATGAAGCAACCATCGCCCTTTTTTTTTTTGGTTTTGTCCAAACTTATCATTCAAAGAGTCCTTGTCTTATAAACAACGCAAGCAGCAATAATTTGACAATCTTCCAAAAATAAAACGATTTCCTTTTCAGAAAGGAGAAAAAAGGGAACCTCTATAGTTTAGGCAGTGCTATGGTTCACACTTTGGCAGAGATAAATATGCAACACCAAGTTGGAATCAGAGACACTGGAGAACGATAAGAAGATGGACCAATGGATGAATGAAGATAGTAACTGATTTGTCATCATAGAAGCCTACAAAAATTCGAAAAAAACAAAGTTGTATTAATCAATCTTGTCTATCAATAATGGTGTTTAAATTGTCCGATCTACGGCTGCTTTTTGCATCAGCAGATGTGATTCAAAGTTAGAATATAAGCATCAAGGTTGCTTAAAAATTGTTATCACTTCCCCTTTGATGGAAACTTACGAAACTAATGATGCCATCCTTTTCAAATACATTTTATTTTAACCAGGTGATGATAGTATGATTTCATGATTCCAGAAATTGACGCATGCAATACCCACCAAATATATATTGTGAATTTGTGTGTAAATAAAATCTTTCAAAACAGCTGGTGATATTTGTTTTCTTTAGACATTTGCCTATTCTGCTGCAATATTCTGCAACTAGTCCAAATGCATTATTACATTTCCAATGGCCTGTGTTTTTCTCCGCAATCACCATTATAATCCAGCTATGGCATGATATCTTTCACGCCTTCGTTCTACTTTCGAGACCCCTTTGTTGAATTTTCATCTATTAATTTCAAGAAATCCGGCGAATCTACCAATAAATGTGTTACAGAAATAAATTCATGAGTCAGCCAGAAGCTGTTATTTTCCATCACGGGTCAGGCTGACAAAATAAAACATTATGCTCATGCTCAAAGTGCTACCAAAGTCCAGTTAAAACAACCAATTTTCTTCAAGTTTTCACAACAGGGTAGAGAGTCAATTACAAATCTGTTTATTATTCTGCTTGTTGGTAAAAATCTTCATGTCTTTTTCATGTTGAAATGTTACTAAGCCGCCAGTCGGGCACCTTTTTTTATTATCGTAGCAAAACTCCAAAAGCGAGACTGCTTTCTGACCATATTAATAACGTTGATTTATATACTAACAAAGAGTACAATAGCGTTTGGACTTTCTTTCTAAGCTGGGTTGCACATATAATTGAGGGTGCGGTCCCCTTAGTTGTTATGATAGATGATCCTCGGGAATTATTAAAATTTAGTCAAAATTAGAGTTTATATTAAAATTAATTATATATTACTATTATTTTTTAACCTAATATTATATTCAGAGTCACACTTCAAGAATTGTTCTTAACTATATTTGTAAAATATTTTTTATTAAGACAGTCTTGTACCAACCATTCTATCTACCATTCTATCGCATAATTTTCATATAATAAATTTATATTAGACATCTCACAAAAACGTTTTCTTATAAGATTGTTCTAGGCCTACAATCCACCTTGAAGTTGAAAATATGTTGACCCCATCAAAGAGTGAGTTTGTGTTGAGATTGTTTAATAATTCCAAAGGCTTACTGTCTTAAGAAGGTTTTGAGTTCACTTGTGAGCTTGCAAGAAATTGAAAAATAATGAAGAGATTAAGAAGGAAGAAGCCATTTAGATAAGCTTTAACCATTCCGGACAAAGGGAATTATGGCAGCTAATTTGGTTCTTGCATATCTTTTATAAAACAAGAAATATGATGGTTACAAATCTAACTTTCTTGTCTTCATGCATATTGGACCTCAGCTAAGCTAATCAAACCTAAACTTTAGAACAGATTTGAAGTAACAATTTATTATTAAGTATTGCAAGTTTAGAACCTAATTCTTAGCTAATTTCTTATTTCCTCGGTTATCGTACTTGATTAACAAATTACTGGGGAGAAAGGCTGTGGTTAATAAGCTTCTTAATTAAGATATACCGCAAATTCTAGTTAATGATTTTGAAATGGAAAGTGACAGAAGAATTTCCTTCTTTGATTAAGATGAAGTACCATTGATTTGAATCCCTTTGCTTACACAAGGTTGTTTTGGAAGATATCAGTTTACCAATTGGGCATTCCTCAGGAAAAAGCAGTGTAATAGTCTCCCCACACTAGTTATACTAAGAATTCTTTGAGTGAGGATGTCTGCACTTGAAAAAATATATGAATGTGAAGTTTGCACAATGTATAGTTGTTTTATAAATATACGGGATTGTTAACAAAAACAATACGAATTAATAAGTGGTTGTACAATACAAACATAAATTCTAGGTTCAAACTCATCAATCGATGTGACCAAATGAAGTAAGAAGATTGAACAAAACTTCATGTAAGCATGGTCATGTCATTTATTGAATTTGCGTTCACCATTTGGTTACATAAACTCTAGGTGCAAACTCATTAATCGATGTGACCAAATGAAGTAAGAAGATTGAACAAAACTTCATGTATGCATGAATGAAGTAAGAAGATTGAACAATACTTCATGCATGCATGGTCATGTCATTTTATTGAATTTGCGTTCACCATTTGGTTTTGAATCTTACGTTCTGAGATCCTCCAGTTGAAGATGATAAAGAAATGCAAAACACAAAAATGGAAAATATTCTTCTTAATTACTGTTTTGTATGTAAGGAAAACAAAGCATGTTTACATATATACAAAAGGTAGATTGGAAAGCAAGAAAAGTAGATGACTAATCTTTAGCCACTTGTACATGTACTAAAATCATAACGACTATTGGATTATTTTTTGTTATGCTCCTGAGATTCTACTATACAATTTTCACCATGCTTGCTTGTGTACCTATTGCAATTCAGCTTGCACTGCTTCTTTGTCTTTTTTGTTTGGTGTGCTAAGCTGTCACTTGCTTTGTTTTCTTCCTCAATTACATAGGCTACTCCATAATGCTTGCCATCTTCTTGTTCATCTTTAACATTCTCTCTTAAACTCAAGGTTTTTGAAAGAACTTTGAGTTTGCTTATGAAATTGATGAATATTCCATAAGGTAAGGTAAGGCCTTTGTCAAGTAGTCTGCCACTTGATCTTCTGAAGGAATTTCAATCTCACTTACATTGACTTTGTCCCTTATAAAGTAAATATCATTTTCAATGTGTTTGGTTTTGAAGTGCAACATTGGATTGGAAGCAATTGCTACGGCACTTTAGCTATCACTTCACACTATAAGTTTTATTGCAGAATCTACACTCACCTCTTTAACTACAAATGTCATCTAGGCAATTTCAATGCATGCCAATGCTACTGCTCTGTATTCCAATTCTGTACTTGATCTTGTCACAACACTCTACTTCTTAGAGATCCAAGAAACCAGGTTCCCACCTAGATACACACAATAGTCATTAATTGATTTTCTATCATCTATGTCACATCCCCAATCTGCATCTATGAAGCTTACTGTATTTGTGTTGTCTGTTTTGTGAAATTCCAAGCCAAAGTTCATGGTTTTCTTTAGATACCTTTAAACTCTCTTGCAGGCAAGCTAATGTGACTGCATTGGATTTGTCATAAACTAACTCAATTTATTCACTGCAAATGAGAGATTAAGCCTAGTCATTGTGGCATACTACATGCCCCAAATTATGCTTCTATAGAAGGTTTGATTGTTGAAGGGAGAACCGGTATTTTTGCTTAGTTTTATTCCTGCTGATAGAGGTATGTTCATTTATTTGCATGTTTCAAGATTTGCTTTGCTAAGTAGGTTTTAAACATACTTTACTTGTAATACAAATAGAGTGTTTCCTGATCTGAGGACTTCTAAACCTAAGAAATAATGAAGCTTCCCTAGGTCTTTCAATGAGAAAGTGTTACTGCTATTTTGTATTTTTTCAATGAGATTTCCACTGCTTTCAGTCACCACAATGTCATCTACATAAATTAACAGCACTGTAAGTTCAAACCCCATTCTTTTGTAGAACAATGAGGTGTTAGACCTTGAGTTGCAGTATCCCCAAGACATCAATGCATTTTTCAACTTGTTGAACTAGGTCTTAAGAGCTTGCTTAAGTCCATACAAAGCCTTGTTTAGCTTGCATACATGTTGTGGTCTTGCATTGTCTTTTAATCTTTGTGGTTGTGTCATGTACACATTTTCTAATAGATCACTATGTAGAAATGCATTGTTCACATCTAGTTGTCTGAGATCCCAGCCATATATCATTGTTAAGCTAAGAATGATTCTAATTGTTAAAACTTTCATTATAAGGCTGAATGTTTCATAGAAATCAATGCCAAGAGTTTGATAAAATCCCTTGGCAACTAGTCTTGCTTTCAACCTGAAAATTGTACCGTCTACATTCTCCTTAACCTTAAACATCCATTTATTCCCAGCTATTTTTAAATCTAAGTTATAAGGTATTAGTGTCCAGGTTTCATTCTTGACTCATGCTTTATTTTCTTCTATCATTGCTTGTTTCCACTTAGGGTCATTCAAAGTTTGTTCTGTGGTTGCTAGAATTTGTATGATGTTTGAGACTAGATAAATTTTAGGTTTAGAGATCCTATATTTAGCTCTTGTTATCATTGGATGTGTAGACAGTGCTTTGATCTGGAACTGAGAAGGTTCTATTTCTGTCTGTGTATGTTGGTTGTGTGTTTCTTTTGTGTTAGGTGTTATGGTGGTTTCATGTGTTGGGTTTGCAGGTGATTGGTTATAATTATATGTGCTAACAAATGTGTTGCTTAAACTTGAGGGAGAAATTGATGAAAATGTGAAGGAAGTTGAACTTTCTATTGCTGTTGTTAGTGTGATGGAAATTAAAGAATTACTAGACACTGACATAAACTTATTCAGCAGGGTTAAGTTTTCTTTATATGGCTTGGTAGTGCCTTTGAAGAGTGGATCATTGTTGAAAGGGAAGAATAACTCATTGAACTTGATATTATTCGAAATGTATATCCTTCTAATGTGCTACAGACACATAGCATTTATGGTGTCCACTTATGTTTAGAAATACACATTTGGATGTGTAAAAGTCCGTTTTTATGTTTGTTGAAAGGCCTTAGAAGAGGACAATATTCATAGCCAAAAACTCTTATCATTGAGATGTCAAGTTTTGTCTCATAAAGTTTTTTAAATGATGTAAGGTTCTCTAGGCTAGGAGTTGATGTTTTGTTAATGAGATATACCTTTACATTAAAAGCTTCCCATCAGAATCTTAAAGACATGGATGTTTATGCCATAAGTGTCAAGCTAATCTCAACCAAGTGTCTATACTTTCTTTTAGTCTTTCTATTTTAATTATGACTATATGGGCAAGAGTATCTAAAATGTATTCCTTCTGTTTTGAGGAATTTTTCAAATGGTCTGTATCATCCCCCCATATCACACTAGAATGATTTGATTTTCCTGTCAAGATGCTTTTTAATTTGAGTTTTAAAGAGAATGAAAGTAGCAAGAGACTCAGACTTCCTGACAAGAGGAAAAATCCATGTAAAATTTAAAAGTCATTAATGAACACAATGTAATACTTGTGTCCTTGATTTGAAGTTAAAAGAGTAAAACCTTATAGGTCTGAGTGAATGAGTTCCAATGGTTTTGAGAATTTTGTTTCACTGCTTTTAAAGCTAAACTGATAGAGTTTATCATACTGACATACACTGCAGAATTCAGGAATTTATTTTTCATTGATCGTATGAGCTTTACACATAGATAAGGTTTCTCTAAGAGCCATTACATGGGGGTGTTCAAGTCTCATGTGCCATAGATTCATTTCATTCCTTGTCTTAGATCATCATTGTTTGTTTTGGTGCTAGCTAAAGAAAATGAAAGCATAAACTCAGGTTTATACAGACTGACATAACTTGACTTAGACCCTAAATTATTTTCTATAATTGAAAAAGCAATAGGTAACAATAGCTTGTAAAGTCCTCCTTCAGCCACACCTTGGAGCATTGTTCTCCCATGATTCTTATTATTAACAACACATATGTCATTATAAAACAACACAACAATATTACTGTCTTGAATTAACTTGGGAATGTTAATCAAGTTCTTAGTTATGCTCGATATATGCAGTGTGTTTTTCAAGGTGATTGGCTTGTTCATGTGTGAAAAATGTGTGTTTAGTGTAGCATGACCAATATGACAAATTTTCAGCTTATGTCCATTACATACTACCAGTTGTTCAGCTCCACCATATTCAGCTGCTTGGTTGAGATTGTTGATGTTGTTGGTGATGTGGTTTGTGGCTCTACTGTTCAAAAATCATGTAAGATCTGCTGGTTTCTCTGGAAAAGCAACATATGCACTCTTCTGATCTTGTTTTACTGTTGTCTGGGGTGTGAATTCTTTGTTAAAGTTGTGCCAACAACTGCTAGCTATGTGTCCCACTTTGTTACAAATTTGGAAAATGCGTTTGTTGCCCTTGCTTCCCTACTTGCCTCGTTCTCTTCCTTGGCTTCCCTGTGCCCCCAAGATTTCTATTAAAGTGATTAGCTCTTATGTGTTGTGTGTTCTGTGATGTTGACCTTCCTCACATGTTCCATGGTCTTCTCTGGAAGCCACTGATTTGAGCAATGTTAGCAGAGAAGTTGACTTGCATATTCATGTTGTTGTAAGACATATTCATCTCTATCTGATTTTCAAAACTTAGTAGTAAAGCATACACATCTTGCAAGTGTAACATCTCAACTCTTGAGGTGATATTCACCACAACAAGATCGCATTTAGACCCAAGACCCTCTACTAGATGCAAAATGAACTCATCATCAATTACTTCAGTCCTTGATGTTCTCAGACTATCAACCAAACCTTTTATTTTATGGTAATACTCATCTATGCTCAAGGATTCTTTCCTGATGTTTTGGATTTGAAAGCGAATCTGTATAGCTCTTGCAGTTGTATGGGTTGAGAAGAGTCTGCTTAGTATCACCTGGAATTCCCTTGAATACATGCATTGTATGGTCTATGTAAGGATACTCTCAAACATAAAAAAGAGTAACCACCCCATCAATAATTGATCCTACTTTATCCAGGTTTGATAATCTGAGTTTTCTAATATAACAACATTTTGTTGTTCATCTATAATGACATTCATACGCTTGAGAACCTCTTTACTTCCATTGATAAATCCTTCCATGTCATTTGCTCTAATGTTTGGCAAAACTTGTGATTTTCACAATAAAAAATTTGTGTTAGTAAGTTTGATAAATGAAAATGTTCCATTGTTTTGAGTGTTGGGTGTTATTAGTGCTAATGTGATTACTTGCCATTGTTGACAAGCCCTTATACCAAGTTAAAAATAATAAAGAAATACAAAACATGAAAATGGAAAATATTATTCTTGATTAATGTTTCAATCACCACTGTTTTGTATGCAAGGAAAACAGAGCATGTTTACATATATACAGAAAGTGGATTGGAAAGCAAGAAAAGTATATGACTAATCTTTAACCACCTGTACATGTACTGAAAACATAGGGACCATTGGATTATTTTCTGTTATGTTCTTGAGATTCAACTGATACAATCTTCACTGTGCCTACTTGTATACCTACTACAATTCAGCTCATTACAATACTTCTTTGTCCTTTCTATTTAGTGTACTGAGCTGTCACTTGCTTTATTTTCCTCCTCATTCACGGAGGCTGCTCCATAATGCTTGCCATCTTCTTGTTCATCTTCAACGCCTCCCTTAATTAGCACTAGTGATGAAGACGACCCTAGGCCAAAATGATAAGAAATGTTCATGCATTCCCCGACGGTGGCGTGCCAAGTTAGCTAACATCTACGACTGAGCTCAACCAATACAGTCTAACGTGGTAGGCTAAACGACACGTTCAACCTCCAGGAAAAATTTGACTCGTGCAAGTGGGGATATATTTAACCGAAATTTTCTGACATTTCAATTGCATATCCTTTTCAGGTAAGACTATTTTCTTCACAGGAAACCTAATGATTGAAACAAAAACACGAAGCAGTACTGCAGTAGTTGAACTAAACACCTCGGATTCTCTTACGGTTGGAGGTTTGATCGAGCTAACTTAAACTGTCTCTTGCCCTGATCCACACCATTGGCCCAATGCTTGGCTAATTACTGAAACATTTAATTCAACAGCAAACCCCTGAAGAATTTTCCCTATGAAATTGACGTTCCGAGAAACTAAACGTGTGTTTAAACCAAATATGACACTTTGAATGAACCTGCCATCCGTAATTGACTTGGATTATTATTCCACTCCTTTTAGTATTTTAATTGCTTATTGCTTCTTCTGTTCAACAACAATATTTAAATAAACCATAATTATCCACTACAAATTAAATAATTCCTTAATTTGAAGGCTTAAAACCATTAAATTCATCTTCTTTACTTTTGCATATTCTATATAGGTTGTCCATGAACAGGAAAAACGTGTCCATTAACGAAAACACAATGCATTCATAACAAGGCAAACTCAAGCACGTAATACCCATTTCCCTCTCATGGAGTTTTCAGCAATTAATTTTCTTAAATCTAGTTTTATTTCATACCATTATTCGGATTCATGGTAACATAAAATATGTGTAATTATATTTTAATTCATGTATGAAGACTAAAGTAATAAGTTACTAAGATTATAAGGAAAGGATATGTAACTTCCAATTTAATTTTAATTAGTCAAGGGCCCGTAATTTGAAGCCGTTCTCGTTGTAATTTATCAAAATTTTCTTTCAATGATGCATATTTAAGTAATGTTATATCATTAATTTAGATGATAAAACATGTGTTAAAATATAAATTCTTCCAACTTGGTATCAAATTCATTTGAGAAACGAAAATTACCGTTAAATTTTCGATTAAATATTTTAAAATATTAATTTAAATTATTTATAAATTATTTTTTAATTTTAAATATTTTTTTTTTATTTTAGCCTATGTTATGAAGGATGGTAATAAAAAAGATTTTATCATTATTTTATCAAATATATAGTCCAGTAAAATTCACGTGGGGCTCCGTCTATTTTAGTTTAAATGCAATGCAGCATGTCTCCATTTTGCTTATATATGCCCGCATTTTAGAATCTCAATCTATTTCCACTTCCTCCTCTCATTCCTGACAAGAAGAAGAAGAGCTTGGAATCAGATCACCCACCTGACAAACACTTCCTCCTCCTCCTCCTCCTTCTCTTCTTCTTCTCTCTTCATTCTTCTTTCCATTCTTATTTTCATTAGCCAGCTTCAATGGCCGCCACTCAACGAACATTATTAATATCTCTGTTATCCGTTTTCATTCCTCATTTAATTATTTCTGATGTCATGTCTACAACTTTCACAATGACTAATAAATGTGGTTACACAGTATGGCCGGGCATTCTATCAAACGCCGACTCACCGGCACTTTCCACCACCGGGTTCGCACTCCAGAAGGGCGAGTCCAAGACCATCACCGCACCCACTTCTTGGGGAGGTCGCATGTGGGGTCGAACCCTTTGCACCCAAGACTCCACCGGTAAATTTACCTGCGTCACAGGTGATTGCGGCTCCAACAAGCTAGAGTGCTCCGGAAGCGGAGCTACCCCACCTGCCACGCTGGCTGAGTTCAAGCTTGATGGCTACGGCGGTCAAGATTTCTATGACGTAAGTTTGGTTGATGGGTACAACCTCCCTATGCTTGTAGTTCCACAGGGTGGTACTGGAGATAATTGTACAAACACGGGCTGCGTGGTGGACTTGAACGGCGCGTGTCCTTCAGAACTTAAAGTTACGAGTGAGGATGGAACTGGAGCTGTCGCTTGCAAGAGCGCGTGCGAAGCATTTGGACAGCCGCAATATTGCTGTAATGGTGCCTACAGCACTCCAGATTTATGCAAGCCATCTACCTACTCTCAGATCTTCAAGAGCGCGTGTCCTCACGCTTACAGCTACGCTTACGATGATAAAACCAGTACCTTCACATGCGGTTCTGGGCCTGACTACACCATCACCTTTTGTCCTTCTCCGAACACCAGGTAATTTCTCTTTTTTTACTCTATTTACCACATCGTAATTTCACTTTTACTTTTATAAAATATTTCCGTCCGTTAAATAAAACGGCAATAAAAGCTGTAAATAAGAACGTTGGAGTCACCACGCATTTTTTTTTTTTTTAAGCTCAGCTTTTAACGTTGCGGCCAGACAAATATATTTTGTTTAGTTAACTGAGACCTTTTGTTTCGTTGTGGCATTTACGAGGCTCCATTTCATAGTGATTCGTGCAAACCAAGTCACTTTAGGCTGAGGTCCCCGCCCATATGCCAGCATGAAAATAGCAATACATGGGCACATTTCCGGGATGGCCGCACCTTAATCATGTGTTCAATAACGTAACCTTTTCAATTACGTGAACATATAGAAAAAAAAGTGTAGAAGGGTAATTAAGTCTTTTAAGCTAGCGGGTTTCTTTTCACTGAAAGAAAGTTTGGCTGCCTAAAAATTAATGCATGTCGTAGGACTCCGACCTTTTCAGATTAGGGAGCTGAATCTGAAGCAAAATATAACGACCTGCTATTATTATTCCCGAATTCCTATTCTGTCCCTATATGATCCGACAATCTATAGCAAGTAACGGCCAGTTATGGGAGCCGAATCAAAACCCAATCCCTATAAGACACGTCAACGGTTATTTTTTATTCCTTTAATCATAATGTCAGTTCTAACGGTTACTTTCGTACTTTGCAGTCAGAAATCCTCACAGGAGAAAAGCAGTGGACACAACACAACAAGCACACCAGCCGTTGACAGCTCAATGGTGTACGAAGGTGCTTTGGACCAAAGCAGCGCATCATCGTCCACGTATCCCCACGTGTTAGGATCACATGGTATTATGGGTATCATCAGCATCACAATAGCAATTTGTAGGCTATGGCTACTCTTCTAACTTCTTCGATGGATATATCAATAGAGTAGGCCCACAAGCATACAAAAAATTACCCATCAAGCGAAGGTTGTCGTTTCAAGTGTGGACGCCTACCGTTTTGTTGCCACCTGCTTAATGGGTCCCAGGATATTTGGCCACTGCTGACGTGGAGCTGTTTCATGATGGAAAAATCTCACCCGTTGATCTGATTTGATCCCAGCACATGTAGTACGGACATTGACATTTGTATTGAACGCGGGCGAGCAAACGGAATAGAAGCCGAGAACGCTTGAATTATAGCTGTCAGTTCATAATAATTTTTCTTTTTTGGAATTTAATTTTATATTATAAATTATTTATAGGAGGGGGATGGGATTCATTTGTAGGTTCTCAGAATGTAGCATTATATTATTATTGCCTTTATATTAGCTGTCTTTATTGTCAACATTCATTTTTGTATTATTAATCTATTAATGGATTTTGGCAATTGCTTCATACGGATAATATAAAATAAATTGGTGAGTGTAGGAAGGCGTGGATGGTGATGACTAACAGCAGGCAACAAGTGGAATAGTATTCTATTCCTACCCAATTTGCATATACCTTTTCATTAAGAATTTTTATTTAGACAGATGTTTGGTGGCATTTCCATATCTATATTTGAATATTCCATATTGAAATTCGGTTCAAATGTCACACTACAAGTTTGATGGGTATTGAAATTCAACTACCGGAAGGTAATAATTCGATTCCATATGTTGGGTACCAGCCATACAACTGAAGTTCAATGTTACAGTTTCCTTTGGTTGCATTTCTATATGTATATTTGAATATTCCTATTGAAATTCGGTTCATATGTCACATTACAAGTTTGATGGGTATTGAAATTCAACGGTGGGAAGGTAATAATTCCATTCCATATGTTGGGTACCAGCCATGCAACTGAAGTTCAATGTTGCAGTTTCCTGGATAAGATCTTACTATCATGATGGGTTAAGTCACATGTAAACTCCACATGATTTGGCTATTTGATCCCTTTGCATCGTATGCTTCTTAGGTCCCATATGCATATATTCGCTTGTTTATTGCAATTTCTATGACAAATCTTTCTACCATTTCTCTGGACAGCACTTCTTTTATTTAATTTAACATTGAAATTAATTTTTAAGCCTCGGATTCCGATAAGAAACTGTGTCTTTTAATGCGCATACATGTGTGGTTGCCCTCGATCCAGCATTTTCTGAACTAATCGACAAGTAACGAGCACAATTACTAATGATCAGCACATGGATGTACGAAATTCGAAACTGTAAGTAAATTATAGATTCTGTTATGTTTATTAGTTTCACGAATCAAAGTTGTGTTAACATCAAACACGTACGTCGACCACGTTGATAATTATCTTGCGTGTGGTCTGGCATGGCTACAACCGTCGTCATGTGCACGAACGTGGAGTTGCTATTGCTTATCCGTGGCTCACTGATTAGTACTGTGCAATGTTGCGTTGCGTGCTTCGCATTGGCCTGGCTTGAGAAGTATTTTCACCAGCCCGACAACTGCTATTCCGCATGGCCCCATAATTAAGCTTGATACAAAACAATTCATGCCAATGACGATGAAATCCATTAAATATTACCTTTTTATAAAGCTTTTGTTACGAATGCGACCTCTCAATAATATATATTCTTTGTTAGTAAACAAACGTTAAAGTTGTAAGACTGTTAAGCCTGGAAATGCATCAATATTACTGCCGAAACTAAAGCTAATTTGTAAGTCTAATTACGATGGATTTGTCTAATAATGTCTTAAATTTCATTAAACTTTCGTTTTCCAATTGACGCGAACAAATTCTTCTTTATTTTTGTAAGTTTAGAGCTCATTGGCTAGTTGTTTGATAAGCAAACCAAAACTAGGAAATTACATATATATGGTCAATAGATGATTAATTTTAAACAATAAACCTCGGGAGAAAGTCTTAGGTTTTGTTGCTATTGTTGGTGGCCATGGATTACAATTAATATGGCCAAAACATAGCTTTTACACCGGCCTAACTATGAAACCAGTTTTACTTACGTCCATTGACTCACTTCTTTCCATCTACAGCTTTTGCCTTGATTGAAAAGAAATTTAACTATTCCTGGGTGAACCTTTCTTGTATACATGCGGCTTCAGGAAAATAAACATTATCGTTACCTTATAATTATATATGTTTTTTGTAAACTTAGTGGTATATAATCTAACACATAGAAAGGTGACTGGCCAGTCATCAAAGCGAGCTATATATATATATATATATATATAGGTACCATGAGGAAACAATGCACTATATTCATTTATTAATTGTTATTCTTATAGTATGATTGGTAAATTTACAACTGGGTTTTCAAGTTGTGCTATTACGGATAAGGTAATTTGACTAACCAACGTATCAACCTCCTCTTAGAATTATTAAATTATTATTTACTATTATTATTATTGCAAAACCTTTCTTCAAGCACAAGCTGTGTTGCCTCTTTTGACTGAACTGGACAGTTCATTAAGAGGGAAAAGTAATACTAATGATAAAAGAATTGTCTTCCGATTAATTATTATCAGTTCCTTACCCCACACAGAGAAGGGAGAGAGGAGTGATAGTGATACGGTGAGTATTTGGTTTTTTTTTTTTTTTTTTTTTTTCTATTTACAGTATGCCTTGTTAATTTACTTAATTTATTTTAGTTCGTAGATGGGCTGAGCACTTGCTTCTCTTTGGTAACAAAGAACCTTTTCTGTTAGGCCAGATGTCACAGCCCAAAAAAGAGCCCATTTCATGTTGAAGTTTCCAACTTTGCTGGAACAACAGAAGAACCTCATTCCCTATATAGTTTAAGATCCAACACGTTAGATTGACGACGTACAATCCACTTCATTTTGATTAAAATTATTGCAGAAACAGTCTTAAAAGAAAGTTTACACGAACAAAGTTCCATTCAGCCTTTTTCATAAATGACATTAAGAAATATGACCACATTCTCAGATGATTCCTCCTTTCCCTCAATAAATAAAAGGAGCAAAATCTTAGCTTTGAAGATATAGTTGATTCTTTTGTTCACTATTATGCTATATAAGTCAGTTGAAATGGCAAATCAAAACGAGAAAAATTTGCTAAAACTTTACACACAATTAGCTTTCGTGGCAGGATTGCATCCACGTCAAGTTGGTGCCTTTTTTTGACCTCTTTTCCACTTTGATTCTGCTAATCTCGTGCATGTTACAATAAAAGGAGCTTTATCCAATTCGGAAGTTAGTCATTAACCTCTCACTAAAAGCATGTTTGTCGGTCCTATGAATCTATTTATATTATATCTGTATTCATCAATTTGTATTCTACATACAATTTATATCCTGGATCGTGTGGTCTGGGTGAATTTGCCCGGAAAGTTGTATTGCTATCGGTTCCCTTTTTCGAAACTTAACATATTAGATCATGGCCCAGTTACCAATTCTTCTCGGATATACATCCTCTAGAATTACATGCATCAGCTAGTGGAGGACATAAGAGAATCAAGAAGTCAGAATTTTGCTACAGCCACAATGTAAAGTCGAGAAAACAGAAAGGAAAAAGCAGTCCCTCCTTTAAAGATTTGAGGTTCTAAAATCAAATGTATCTAATTGTTGTTAGCCTACAAGCTGCTTTACACGACAGATAACATGATATAAGTTGACCCCCAGTTTACTGTCTAGTTCTTGCATGTGCACATGTACATCATATTGAATTGAATGCTAACTAATTCCTGATAAGAACAAGTTAATTCTGTATAAATCACAATTTAATTTACCATTATCCTGCACAAGAATCAACAGAAATGTCCACATGAAGGATATAATTAAGATATCATTAATCGCCATACACAAGTTTTGCCACCAATTAAGGATTCAAGCCTGTAAGTTGAGGGGATTATTGAAGTTTGTATCCGTATGCAAATGATAAATTTGTCCAAAAGATACAGCGGGGGTATGGAGAAACATTTGAGGCAGTTGTTTCACATGTGCGGATATGGGCAGATAAAAGGATAACCTAATTACCTTTGAACATGCAACGTAGACTTTCCATTTCTGCATGTCGTTATGTACCTACTGTTCTGATTAAAAGGAAGATAATAATCTACACATCACATGCATTGCATGGTCAAGTCAACCACTAATTTTGATCAGTAGAATCAGTAATTTAATTCCAATGTTAGTAGTTTTTGACCCCCGATCACTAATATATTATTTGGCATGCAAATACTGCTCAAAGTTGTTTTGAAAAAGCACCCTGATAGCTGCAAACTTCGCCATCATCGACAACATCATCGTCTGATTTAATAAAGAGCTGGAATCATGTATTTGTCAATTTTGTTGTTGTCTAATTGTCTTCTTCTTCCGCCTAATCATGCATATCGTGTCTAATCACAGTGTGTTGCACGTTATGAAGTGAATTTTAATGCATGTTCTACAAAGCACAGCCAGCCACCGCACTACAAATTTATGCAAATCGAAACTTTTTTGAACCGTGTAATGTAATTGAATTAAGACATGAAAAGATGTTAACTTTTCAACATGCATGCAACGTAGGCATTATTCACTTTTGCACAACATCATCATGTGCTCTCATAGCTCTTTATTTTCCATAGCCATATTAGTACTATTTGCTTGATACCTTGTTTGGGCTAAGCTTCCTCGTTTCAACTCGGCACTTCAGATTCCAATGCAATGCATGGATGATTAACGATATTGACGAATCACAAAGGCAGGGCTACAGCATACAGGGTTGTCAATCGATAAAATCTCTTAAGATACAACGCACCAACAAAGGTATTTCCAGCAAAGGATGCAGTGATTGTAACGCGGAAATTAATCAAAGTTGATAATCAGAAACAAGGGATTTGTATTGTACTGTATTTGTAGGGTGGGGTGGGGCGGGGTCCCACGATCAAGTGCCTTCCACGGCACAATTTACAGAGTGACGCGACGTAGATCAACATCTATGATCTCTTGGGATGGGATGGCTATGCACAAAAGCAAAGTGGGTTCCTACCTTTAGCTTTAGAGGTTCCACGGCCCTCCCCTTTGGTCCCATTCCCATGCAGTGCTATCTATTTTTTTTTTTCTTTCACATGTACACACTAAACCATATTCATATA
Source organism: Cedrela odorata (assembly GCA_035584115.1). Lineage (NCBI taxonomy): Eukaryota > Viridiplantae > Streptophyta > Magnoliopsida > Sapindales > Meliaceae > Cedrela > Cedrela odorata. The sequence goes on along the minus strand of JAXCLQ010000002.1, from coordinate 1,809,583 downwards.
AAAATTATAGATTTTGAAAAAAAATTAATGCGAGACAAATAAGACACCCCAAATAGAAATTATAAAAATTATTTCTTTTCTTTTTTAAATTGGTGCATGAAAAATATTAAATTAATTTACCGATAGTGCAACTAGTTTTCGTGAGAAAAAAATTTTGCTTGATGGTAAATAAAAAAATATTTTTTAATTTTTTAAATTTATTATTAATTTATAAATTTTTTCTGCTCTTTAATTAAATGATTTGATCATGTCAACATAATAATGTATTAGAAGTGTTTTATCTAAAATTCTTTTGCCGGTGTAAAATTGATAATTTTTATTGCAATTTTATAAAGCCAAGGCAAATTTATAAGGTGAAATATATTTATAGTTGTTGTTAATTAAAATAAAAATAAAAATCAATTCATTATAATAGGTGATTATTTTATTACATAGCCCTACATGTTAAATATACATAATCTATTTATAAATATGTATAGAAATGTGAATCGGCTCAATTACGTAATACTTTGTATCATTGAATAATTTCATTATAAATATATGTTTTCAACTTTCTTTTTATTCTGTGTCGACATGAAAATGTTGATTAATCATACAATTAGGAATCTAATTCCATCGAGAAAATAGAAATGTAAGATAGCCCACATGATTATTAAAACAAAAGGGCTAAGATTCTTAGACATATTTCTTCGAACACGTTTGTTTTGTAGAATAAGTTAACGAATTAAAGATACATGGCCAGGTCAAATCATTGTAGATCCTATATGTATATATAATTTAAAAGAAAAATCAATGAAATTATGTATCTTTATTTAGTATTAATGGCATCTTTAGGCTAATTATATAGCCAGCAATTGTACACCTAAAACCTCGAACAACTTTAATGGCAAGCTTTCCAGGGCATTACTCTTTATTTATTGGTTGAATATAAAGTTCATTTCATTATTATTATTACTTATCTATATGTACAAGGTATTAATATACTGAGATTGTCACAATTTTCTTTAATTATCATACACAGTTAATAATTAGGAAAGATAACTTCGACAATATTTAAGTGAACTTTCCCACAATTTTTATGGGTGGTGAACCCCAGTTGTTTCTCCATTGTCTTCTCCCACTACGATCTCTGTCAAGCCAAGAATCTCACCTTTCTTTTCCGTTTCTCTTCCTCTTAAAAGACAATGCATGCAGTCTCATTTTGATTTAGAGAAAGAGTATTAAACAATCACCAAACAAACGCTACACATATCATTACAGTATACATCTTCGTCCAAATGGATCCGATCTTCTCTTATTCGCCCAAGTTGTACATCAGCCTCATTTTGCTTATATTCTGCAGAGGTAATATAATTTTATTAACGTTCAGTAACTTCCTGGAATGCATTCTTGATCTTTTCTGAAAATGAGTGAGCTTACATCAATGGAGATATAAAACATTATGGGCACGATTTTTTTTTTTTTTTTACAGGAATATCAGGTGCTACATTTACACTAGTGAATAAATGTAGCTACACGGTATGGCCAGGAATTCTTGGCAATGCAAAATTAGACAGCACAGGCTTTGAACTCACACCTGGCAGTTCCCGATCCCTTCAAGTTCCACAAACCTGGTCCGGAAGATTCTGGGGCCGAACCGGTTGTACATTCGACTCGAGTACAGGTCAGGGAAGTTGCATAACCGGTGACTGCGGTTCCAACCAAATCGAATGCAATGGTATGAGCGCAAGCCCGCCAGCTACTCTGGCCGAGTTTACAACCGGGTCCGGTACCCAGGACTTTTACGATGTTAGCTTAGTCGACGGATACAATTTACAGATGATCGTTGAACCGACGGGGGGAACCGGTAATTGCTTGTCGACCGGGTGTGTAACAGATTTGAACCAGCGGTGCCCGGCCGAGCTACGTGTCCAGTCAGGTGAGGGCTGTAAGAGTGCATGTGAAGCCTTTGGGAATCCTGAATACTGTTGCAGTGGCTCGTACGCTACACCTTCCACTTGTAAGCCGTCTGTTTACTCAGAAATGTTCAAATCTTCGTGCCCAAGGTCGTATAGCTATGCTTATGATGATGCAACGAGTACATTTACATGTATGGGAGCTGATTATACGATTACATTCTGCCCTTCAGTAACAAGGTAAGGATAGTTAGTATTAGTACTAGTATTCACCATCACTTGATCACTTTAATTATTCTGTTTCTTTTTCTTATTTATTATGTTATTCGCATTGGATCTGTAAAAGTTCTCTTCTTTTTTAGTATTCCAATTAGCTTTCCTACTACTTTTCCCACCTATTCTTTTCTTTTGTAAATCACAAGCCAGCAGCATGTTGCAATTAGATATTGTGGCATACACCAAAGGAATTGCTAGCATCAATCATGAAGATATTTGTTTACAGAAAATAGGAGTGTTTAATATAATATTGTTGGTCAAGTGTCAACCCTTGTATTTTTTGCGATAATTGGCCAATGATGTAACTTTAATTCTGTTTTACAGTCAAAAATCTGCAAGAGATGCATCTCCAACAACAGCAGGAGCAACAACCGAAACTAATAATGGATCTGCAGGAAGCGGGTCAAGTGAGCCTATGGAAGAAAACAGTTCATGGTTACCAAATTTTGTAACAGGAGATTCGTCTAGAATCCTCTATTGTTCATCTTGGCAATCAACATTAATTGTTTCTGCAATCTCCTTTATATTTCTTTCCCTATTAGAGTTTCACTTTCTCACTAGCTTAATTGGGTTTTAATTTGCTTTATCGGAAGAGCTAGCCAAGTCTAGATGATTAATTTCTAGGCCACCTGTATAGAATTACTACAAAAATAACATATACTTCCAGCTTCGTTATGTTATTTTATTTTCATTTTCTGAGGTATCTGTACTTTAAAGCAGCTAATACAAAGGAAGGAGATGAAATGTCATTATTGTAATTGGCATATTTTTAGATGGCATTTGAAAAAGTGATTGCATTCCTGTGAATTTGAGTACTTTGCTTGGTGGGTAATGTATAGTATAACTTCTAAAAGAGAGACCCACTTTGCTGGATATGCAAGCCTGGTAGTTTTGAGATTTCGGCTGCAAAGAGGATTTTAATTATGGTGTCTAAAGGGACCATGTCTTCATCATTTTGTTTGATTAAATTGTTTTTGTTCGCGTGTTGTTACTTTTTGTTCTTATGATTCAGCAGTTTTGTGAAAGAATCATTAATCGTTATGAACTTTAAGCATTTCCTAGATGGCATGCAAAGTACAAATACTCTCACGATCCTTAAGTGGGGGGATAAAAGAGTGGCATGTTGGCCCTGTAAATGTTTAAAAATTCTGGGAACAATACCTTACACCCGTCTACTTGGTACAAGAATTTGTTGCCTACCCAGAAGAAGATTTCTTGTCCTTTGAAAAAATTATTGATTAGGACAAGATTTCTTATTATGGATCATAATATTTGGTTTATGTCCTAAAAAAAATAGAACCTGAAGTATGGGATACCTTCTATCAAAAGCAAATATCGATGGAACAACTGCACTTAATTGGGTTTTTGCATTGTCTAGTTCACTTTACGGAGGCATTGAAATTCAATTTGAAAACAGGAATGGCGATTGGAAATGTTGATTGGGTATTTTTATTTTTTTGGTTCAGAGATTTGTGCCTCGAAAGCTACAGAATCCTTTCAAAAGCTATAGCTCAAAGTTACCATCGCTGAAGCATATAAAAAGCTATGATTGGGAATTCCATCTTCAGGAGTTGCGTGGTGAGAGCCGATGTAGTTGTAGGCTCTATTTCTATAGAGTTGGCGTTTTACTTTTTTTTTAATGAAAAGGTAACAGGCATCGAAACAAAATTGAAGCCTTGACATTCCCCAAAGACAAGAAGAATTTGGTCCCTGCATGACTGGGAATATGATTGGCCATAAAGATGGTGCAATTGGGAAAGTTGTCCAACTATTTGACACCGAAGAAGGAAGATCAGCAGACGTTATTGGCTTTTTTGTTTCGGTTCTTCCATCCTATCAAATCACAAATTGAGCAAAGAGGAAAAAAGAAATTGAAAATGATGTTCAGCTTTTCCATTCTCGAAGGCTGGAAAGACAGAGAGTAAAGATGTTACGATTATCACACAAAGTTGAACAATGACACTAATCATTGTATAAGTAGAAACAAATGCCCGTCCCCAGTCTCGCTATTAAAATAGTTATTTACGTCAAGTTAACGTTCAGGAATAAATCTTATCGTTCTTTTAACACTTTCTAAGGAGAGGATGTATTGGACGGAAACCAGTGGCATTCTCTACAGGAAAGACGAGTAAGAAAAATCATGATTAATATTTAATTAGATTAAGGTTTACCGGTTTTGCCAGACCTGATCTATGAAAAGAGAACTCATGCAGTTAGGTTCATTGGGTTCGGCCATCTCAACCCTAAATAGCCAGCATTTCTTCAGGAATTGAGCCAGCCACTTGACACAAACGTCATAATTTGCAACTTATCCATCATTGATAATGTTAAGAGGCAAAATTCCTGTTGATTATGGTTACATGAAATCTACTGATCTAAAATTATCTTTTACCAAAGTTTCAGAAAACTCAAATGAATGCAAGTAGTGATATCCGGGTTCTCTCAAGCAACTGGGATGTTACCCATGCTCTACAACTCGTCCTTGACAGTGGTAGGCTCTTCTGTATCCGCATCATCTTTCTCAGCTGAAGCTTCTTTTGTCTCTGTCTCAGACTCGGTCTCTTCTACATCGTCCTCTTCCTCAACTGCTGCATCAGGACTAATGTTAAGGCTAGACTTCACAGTGGTGTAGATTCGGGAGGCAAAATCCTTCGGGTCACTGAGCGTAAAGCCACTCTCCATGAGCGCTGTCTGGTAAATGAGCTGGGCTGTTTCCTTCACACTCTCAGCCTGAAAGCAAGCAGACAAGTGCCAAGAACAGAAATTAGAGAATTTTCGCACAAATAGTAAACAACACAGGAAGGAGGGTACATGGGGCAGGTTTTAATTAATTACTCAAGTTCATTCATTCCACATACCCAGCACAAACTATTTTATCAGAACTATGCACTGGACCAGACAAGTAGCATAGACAAAGCTAAATATCTTCAAACCAAGGCTGTGTCGTATTAAATGGTAGTGCATGCTAAATTTGTATTTCTGCAGTTATGTTTCCGTGAATGAGCAAAATGAGAAAAAAATTTATAAAAGATACCTCAGGGTCCTTGACAACTCTCTCACGGAGCTCTTTGATGATTGGATGCCTTGGATTAATTTCAAGCACCCTCTTGCCACGCATATATGCTTGCTTACTAGCATCTGATAGAGTCTGAGACTGCATGATCCTCTCCATATTTGCACTCCATCCATACTTCGATGTGACAACTACACAAGGTGTGTTATCCAAACGGTTGCTTATCTTCACATCATCCACGTTCTCACTGGCAAGAGTACCTTTCCACCATTTGGTGAGCTCCTTGAATGACTCCTTAAGTTCCTTGTCTTTAGTGTCTTTGCCAAGTTTAAGACCCTCTTTGGATACATTTTGGAATTTTTTGTCTTCATAATCCATTAAGTACTGCATCAGATATTCATCAACTGGATCTGTGAAGAAAATAACCTGGCAACAAAGAGACGTATATAAATTGAAAGGCCAACAAGAAAAAAAGCAGTAATTACAGAGACTAAAGCATATAAAGAAATTACAGACTAACAGATCAACTCTTGCATAGAAAACAACCAAATTATTTAGTACCTCGTAATTCTTCTTCTTAAGCCCCTCAAGGAATGGAGACTTTTCCAACTGTTCCTTGCTGGTCCCTGTTATGTAAAAGATATCCTTTTGTCCTGATTTCATTCTTGATATGTATTGGTCCAGAGATGTCAATTTACCATCCGACTTTGTGCTGGAATAGAGTTAAAATACCATGAGTCTTCTCCCCAATTACAGGAGCTGAGGTGAAAGGCATAATAAAGCCTGGAATAGAAATATATAATGATAAATTCAAGAACACAAACACATACCTCTCAAATCTGAGAAGTTTTGCCAATCTGTTTCTGTTAGCTGCATCCTCAATGATACCAAGTTTAATGGACTTGCCAAACTCATTCCAGAATTTTGTATATTGACCTTTCTTCTCATCATCATCACTGGATTTTTCAACATCTGCATCACCATGAAAATTCAACATCAGTGTACTCCAGTAACCATTTTGAAACAGATATAATTAAACATCAAAATACAAATCACAAAACAGAAAAGGAAAAATTATTTTGCTTTGGGAAAGAGAGTTGACCAGAAGACCTGGCTGCAGTGAGTAATACAAGGAACACAGCAAAGGAAAGAATTTCGGCTGATACATGAATAGCTTTAATTTATCTCACCAGAAAACTATAAAAGAAGCTTCCATATCATCTTGGAGAAAATATAAGTTAATTTAAGCATACCTTTCTTGTCTTTGCCAGTGGACTCCTCAGGATCCTCCTCAGCAATTTTACGTATCATGTCAAGGGCCTTACGGATGAGTTTCTTCTTGATTGTTTTCAAGCTGCTATGTTGTTGAAGCATTTCTCGTGATACATTGAGTGGTAGCGTGTCGGAATCAACAAGACCCTGCACCAATTTGAGAACAAAATCATGACACTGATTCTATCTTATGTCTAGTAAGATATAATACCGGAACTTATTAAAGAATTATATACCTTCAAAAAGCTCAAATATTTGGGTAAAAGCTCATCAAATTCCTCAGAGATGAAGACCCGTCTAACATACAACTTAAAGTTGGACTTATTGCTGTTATAATAACTCTCATACAGATCTTGAGGAGCCTTTGGAGGCACAAACAAAACAGCCTTGAACTCAACATCTCCTTCAGCATTAAAGTGACTCCATGCTAAAGGCTTCTCTTCACCAAAGTCCTGAAAAGAAAAAGGTATGCAAATGATTAAGAGAACAGCACCTAGTGAAAACTAATTAACTTCTCCAAAATCAAAAATTTCCATTCCATGAGGTATAACCTTTGCTAAAGAGTGATAGAATTTGGTGTACTCTTCCTCCGTTACTTCCTTTGGATTTCGCAGCCATATAGCCTTAACATCATTCAACAGCTCCCACTCATAAGTTGTTTCCTTCACTGTCTTGGTCTTCTGCTTTTTCTCAGAATCTTCATCCTCGTCTTCACTTTTTTCAGAATCTTCATCTTCTTTTTCAGCTGTTTGTAGCAGAGGAGTAAATAACAGTGAGAAAGTGTAACAACTACCCTTGCAAGTGTGCTGGTGCATAAAATGGTTTCATAATATCAGCACTAAGTTCTAGGTCCAAATTAAAAGTATAAATACTATGCTGATGCTAAAAAAACGTGGTTTCATGATATCGGCACTAAGTTCTAAGCCCAAAATTAAGCAGTTTGGAATATTACTGTGTACTTAAATGGTTTTATGATATCAGCACTAAGTTCTAAGTCAAAAATTAAACAGTTTGGAATATTAATGTGTACTTTTTTCCCCTTCATCACTTGATTCGTCCTCATCTGCAGGAACCTCAACATCAACCTCTTTGCTGGCCCAGATATAGATGGGGAAATTGATGAATTCAGAATATTTCTTCACCAGCTCCTGTGGACAAAAATCAAATATAAAAAATTTATCTCCAATAACAAAATTCATCATGCAAATATACAAGGAAAACACTTTATATTAATTATTGTTGTCCTTATCAGTCATCGGTGATGTTGCTAGTGGACAAAACAATATGTGTGATACCATATGTTGAACTACTGACCTTCAACTTGCTTTCCTCTAAGTACTCCCCAGCTTCATCTCTGAGATGCAATCTAATCTCAGTTCCACGTCCTAGTGGTTCATTCCATGTGTCCTCAGAAATTGCAAATGCCCCATCGGCCTTTGATTCCCATACGTACCTGAAAAGAAAAACATTAGCACGACCACCATTTGACGTTTCGAGCAATTGGAGAGCCACATATGACAATTCATATCAATTTTGAAAAGGCTTACTGTTTGTCATCGTTATGTTTACTAATTACTTCAACATAGTCAGCAACAAGATATACAGAGTAAAACCCAACACCAAATTGCCCAATAAGATTGAGGTCCCCACTTGTCTGCATTTTCTCCACAAATGCTGCATGAAAAACAATTTCTAGTTAATATCCTTCAACACTTAACTTAATTAGAGACACACCATATCATTTATGACAGAAGGTATGAGGCCTTCACACAATATAACTACCTGAAGTTCCAGATTTTGCTATGGTTCCCAAGTTCTTGATTAAATCCTCCTTTGTCATACCGATACCTCTGTCACGAATTGAAAGAATTTTCTTCTCTTTGTCTAACTTAATCTGCATTTCCCTCACAAAACAAACTATTAAGTACATTTATATAAGTAATCAAGTTTCTATGATTATGCTAAATCATTAATGAACTTACTCCATAAAAATTCAAAAGGCAGAGAACTTTCCTTAATATTAAAGAGGTTTTTATCCTTACCATTATCATTATCTTATCTCCATTAATGTAACATAACTAAGCTTCCCAATAATTATTTAGCACAAACCTGGATCTCAAGCTTAGCGGTGTCACCTTCGCCCAAGACCTCTTTATCTGTCAGAGAGAGGAATCTAATCTTGTCCAGCGCCTGAAATTCAAACGGTCATAAAAACAATCCATTAAAATCTCTGCGTACAGTATCAAAATCATGATACACATAGAGAAGCTCGTTACAGAGAGAAATGCTTACATCGGAAGCATTGGAAATCAACTCCCTAAGGAAAATATCCTTATTGCTGTAAAGAGAATTGATGATAATGTCCATAAGCCGAGACACCTCTGCCTGGAATTCAAATTTTTCAGCGGTATTACGAAGTGTCCTCTTCGAGATCGACTCCGCTTCCCTAAAACCAAATGAAAATGTGGATTTTATTCAAAAACGTAAAAACATAACAATAACAATCACCGAAATGCAAGCATAATGCTAACCTTTTTGCCACGTCTGAATCTGTTGATAAACCATTTGGTACAGCTCCGAGTTTCTCCTCAACCTTTGGAGGATCTACTAATTTATCAGATTCATCCTCGGCTTTTGCCTGTAAATTTCGACCTGAAAAATCATAGATCCGATTCCGAATAAGTTAGCAAACAATGCAGCTAACACAGAAAATGATGTCCATAGATCCACAAAACCCTTAGCTTACTTTGATCTGGAAGAAGAGCGAGAAGGAAGAAGAGAAGCAAAATGGAAGGTATTGTCCACTTCCTCATCGTAAACTTCAAAACTAGTTCTAGCAGCTTCGATCGGTTAAATGATTAGTTACGGCTTACTCTTCGTGCTTCGTTTGGCATTTGATTATATAGCGCTGGGGACTTTAGATCCCACGCGACTGAACTACTTCGAGTTAAAACAGTTTGGATTGGGGTTTCTCCTGCCAGCATGGACGATCCGACGATTTAGGTTTGATGATAGAAACGTGGCACGATATCATTGGTTTTGTTCAGTTTCCTTGACGTGGAGAAACCAAGTGAGTTGGACGGCCCCACCAGACGACTCAAATCCTGAGTCAACTTGACCAATCCAATTTGCGGATCATTGACGAGATGGATGATCTAACGACTGAGATTTGTTTGTGAAACGTGGCAGAATATTACTGGTATTTTTTTCTATTTTATTTCAACATTTCTAGATAATTCTATTTGCCTGTTTGGTTCCGAGGATAACCATGGTCGATCAGCCAACAGCACTTATACAAACCTATTTTGGGCCACAATTAGCCTATTTAGATCGTGAGCCGAGCCCTTTAAGATATGAATTGAATGACGATGGTCCAAGCCAACTAAGCGAGATGGGCTTAAATAAGCCTCTGGATCAAGTTTAGCAGACCAGGCCAGGACCAAAAAGACAGAACTCCAAACTCTTGACAATTAATTTTACAGAAACAAATTTTTTCTAATCATTGTGCTTGTATGAGTAAACAATGCAAGTAACCATTAATAATTTTTTAATTACCGGAATACACTATCAATAATTAATGATACGATAACATTTTTAATTACCTCTAATCACTATCAGTCATTAAATGACATCGTTTCCAGGAGTTTTCGTTACAAGTGAAGACGAGCTTGCTCTTTGGGCAGCGATGACAGAAGGTCGAAGTCTTTTGATGATTGTCGTGTAAATCGAGTTGCTTGACTTGCCTCCAAGTCTTCCCAGAATATGATTGCCGTGTGCCTCACTCGAAAGCGCGCTATGACTTTAGACCGTGACTAAATGTGAAAAGAAATTAACACGCTGCGAGATTGTTAGCCTACATGTGATTTGTTTCTTTGTCACTAGCATGGTGACTGGCAGCGGCACTCAAGCATGCTTCACTTTGGTTGTAAATTTGGATTATGATACAATAATCAAATAACCCAAGTTTGGTTAAACTTAAACTCCACCCTCGAGAGTAAATGATAACATTCAAGTAGTGTCCCGGTGCACGTGTAAAACGTAAATTGAAATCCATTGAACTTGCCACAACTATGACTGTAAGGTGCATATGGTTGAATCATCAGGTTCACGAATACATTCGCGCTCCCCAATAACCTTAAGACGTCAATTGGAATTGGGCAAGATCCTTTGAATCGTTAAACACCATTTAGATATCGAATCTTGGTTATCTTTACTGCCTTTGGAGGAGGACCCAAATTTATTAGAGACGTTTGATTCTAGCAGCAACATGTTTGGGCATTAACAAGTTCTGATTATACGTCAGTGACCTGATTGCAAAGCCAAAATGACGGGGTCGCCTTATGTGCAAACAGCATAAGATGGCGCACTATGGTTTCCAGTCGTACTCGCAAATCACAATCATTAAGCGAGTTCATAATTATATGTACAGGGAGAAACTTTAAGCAACGGCAAATATATTGGGGTTTGGTCGTATCTCAATTTCTCAGTTATTAATGTGTGACCACATCAAGATAGCGGTAAACAATGTTACGTGGCCCAACTCACATTGTCTATCAGAATGACCTGATCATGTATAAACCCAACTAGAGTTATCTAATCACAGTGGAGGATCATTGTATAATCGACAAAGGTACATAAAATGTTTTACACGACGTCGTATAATAACTAACATAATATGCATTGAAAAAGGTAAGAACAAAGGATACGGTGATAGAGCCACGCATAATAGTCAGTCGAAACAATGAATACACGTGGCATTATCTCTTTGGATTGTCAAAAAATCGACGGGTGTAGGACAAGAAATAGGTGCCTTACCCTTTCCCTTCAAGGAAACGCCGAAGAGCGGGAAGATAAGTTTAGTAAAACCAGCGGCATCAGACGATCCCGTTTTCGTAATTTCCACTCCGTTTTAAAACCAGCCCGACATTCCCAAGACAGCTTATTAATTAAATCCCTCCAGATTTGCTTTGCGCACACTTCTTAGCTTCACTATTGATTCGATCTTCCTTCCTTAAATAGCCCTATTTTTTGATAAATCGAAAGGCTGACCTCAAAACAGAGCAAGAGCGCCACAGATATGGCACTATCTGATGCTGTGATTGGGAATTTGACGACGATCTACGTAGCAGTGATAGCGGGACTTAAAGCATATGGGCTGGTGACTGGACGGAGCTTCAGCAGCGGTTTTGTGCTGATTGTATCAACAACAATAGTGGGTTTCATCTTGATTGCTACGCTGACGTGGGACGTTTCACGAAAAGCCACGTATGCAATTTCGCGCGATCATAATCATGTCCACACCCACGAGATGTGCAAGGGTGGTATTTGCTGGCACGGCGTGGCTGTACGGTCACCCGCTTCACAGGTCCGGTTCAGGCTACCTCAACAAGTTCCCTATGGTGCTTTATAAAACTAGTAATTAAAAATTACAGAAGCTTTTAACTTTTAATAATGTAATATATATGTATGTATGTATATATTCTCTTTCTTGGTTGTTGGTGTCTCTTACAAAAGCCACGAGGTGTTTGCTGTTTTGACTGAGATGAATAAGATAGCGTGTATGATATAATTCTATTAGAAATGGAATGATTTTTGTGTATAAATGATGCCCACGAGGGCTAGATCGCATGAGCCATGCTTTTGTATAACCGTTCGAGATCCTTTTTAAAAAAAGTGAAAGAGTTAAGAGTGAAGGACGACAAAAGATCCTGTGAATGAATATGATACTGGTTTGTCACTATCGTCGAGGCCAGATACTAAACCAGACAAGTGTGGCAGGAAAGATATGCTGCGACGAATGAACTTTTTGTCTTTGTATTGCGCCTAATCGGAGCCCAACTGGGAGATGGGTGTTAGACAATGCTGATTTTGGTAAGCAAAGGTTGGCCTCAAAAGTCTGAATTTTATTTGCACCAAGCTTATGAACGCCAGTATTTGATCTTCCAAATTTAGCTGTTAATTTTGGAATGATTAGAAGTGTGCTATTTGATGGGCGGCGAGATTTTTGTGTTAGCCTATGTAGTTTTCACTTTCTACTGCATTGGTAACGCATCCATATGCAAATGACAAAAACGTTTGTCAAATCAACGTGCTACGAAACTACTTGAATTGATTTGACTACTCATGCTTGCCCCGAAATCAACTAAATTGGAAGCAAATATTGAGGTTGGGACCTTTGGATATTATTACCAAATTCACTTCATTCACTATAAGATCATGTACACAGGTATTGCAAGTGTAATAACAATAAATACTGTTTCTAGGGTATCTGTTCTTTTGTTACGGAGAAAGAGTAAGTAAAGAATATTTTTAATGATCGTATCCGTAAGCCACAAAAATCAAAAGAAAGTTCATTGACATGACATCAGTAAGAAACCACCATCTCGTATTGGTCCGTGATTAGACGCCTAGCCCACTAACTAATTATTTGAATTTGAGTCCACTGGGTCACCTAAATTCACGACAAATAATCCACCGTTTGATTATCTTAACAAATCTTTAAGGTAATTAAAGAAATCGGGTATCCGTTAATTACCCAAATCTTTAATTAACTTCAAACATCGTTTAAACTCGTTAGCTAATAATCACCGTTTGATCATTTCATAACTTCATCAAACGGCTACGGTTCAAAGGTAAACAACCACCAAAAATACACGTTATCTTTTTTCTCTCAACAGGTTGACACTCTCCAAAAGTAACCGTAAATCAAACTCCCTTACTTTCTTTCTTCACTCTCTCCTCGCCTCCATAGGACGTACCGGAGAATCCGAGACTGCTGCTCGATGGCTGAATCCCCATCTCAGGTAGCGACACCGACAACGCCTACCGCGTCGGATACTGATACGACACAGTTTTGGTGCTATCACTGCGAGAAACGTGTATCCGTTGAAACCTTGGCTAATCTACCTGATGTTATTTGTCATGAATGTAAGAACGGCTTCGTTGAATCAATCCCCGCGATGCTGCCCTCACCCTTCTCCCCACCATCACTAACTCCCGATCATGTTGATGATCCTACCTTTGGATCCCAGTTCCTTCAGGTCCTGGGTTTAATCGCGCAGGCCGCGCTTGATGAGGACACGCCTCTGCAGCGTACTCAAAATCCTCAGTCTGAAGATGATTTCCTTCGAATTGAGCTCGATGGATGGGAAAATGACGAGGACGAAGATGATGCCAATGAAAACGACGAAAACGAAGAGAATCGAAACAACGACGAAGAAGACGAAAACGAAGACGAGGAAGAAAATGAAGGAGGTGAAGATAGCTCGGGCAACGAGAACGAAGAGAATAGAGACGACGAAGAAGACCTGAGACGAAGGCGGCTGGATGTTCTCCGACTCCTGATCCGCGACTTCGCGACCCGAGCTAGAACGGGACGTAACCGGATACTGGACTGGGCAGAAATTCTGAGGGGTTTGGAGAACAACTCAATAGAATTTCGTCTCGAAGTCCCCGAGTCTGATCGTTACATCGGCAATCCAGAGGATTATGTGGACGCAGCTGGATATGAGGCTTTACTGCAGAACTTGGCCGAAAGTGACGATGGAAGGAGAGGGGCCCCACCTGCGTCAAAATCTGCTGTATTGGGGTTACCAACAGTGGAGATTTTGTCCGATCATGAAACTATTGTGTGCCCTGTATGTAAGGATATGATCAATGTTGGCGAAAAGGCAACGAAGTTACCGTGTGGACATGGCTATCATGGGGACTGTATTGTGCCGTGGCTGGCTTCAAGGAATTCCTGTCCCGTTTGCAGGTTCGAACTGCCAACGGATGATCCGGCGTACGAGGAGGAGAGGAACTGATATCCTTGAAAATTATTCGTTTCTCTTTGTTCATGAACTTTTGGTTGTTTATTTGCTTGTGAATTAGATGAAATGACATTTGTTCTATATTTGCTTTTTAATTTATATAATGTCGACTCAAATTGGGATGAATATTGCTCCTGTGCAACCAAATTCAGCAATTCTCTACCATTTAAGGTGAACAATGATGATTGAAAATAAAATATAAAACCATAGGATGCATTGCATTGATCACATTAGCTAATGCTTGCCCCCACCATTTGAGCTGAAAACCATTAGGACATTATCATTTACTTAGTTTTAGAGCAATGCAAGTTTATGAGTTTTATATCTTGTTGCAGGTTTTATAAACAACAATTCTATCTACTTGACTAATTTAAAAGCAAACGCATTGGACTGTTTTGAAGTTTTTAGTTTTAATGGAAACGGAAGGCGTAAACAAAATCAATGATTCTAACTATTACTTTTAGTTCTGTTCAACTTGTTATGCGTATGCATTAAAGGGTGAAAAGGAACAGAAAAGTGGGAAATATGCTACAGTGTTGTTAGAGCTTTGTGTACTCAAATGATATCAGAGCATGTTTTCATCTTTAAGAGATACTAATGGGTGGCTGACACTGCTGCCTCACTCACCTTTCTTAAGAAACCATCATTTGGCTATTTTCCGTATGTGGTGGTTTGTATTTGCTTACCCCCGTGTGTTGTGTATATTGTGGATACCAGTAAGCTCAGTACCTGTAAGTTTATTTATTGAGGCTGCATTCAATTGCGAGAAATTAGGTGTTGATGGAATCTGCGGGTCTTAATACTTTTTTATGGCCAATATCTTCACCAAAATGTTGCCAATCTAGCATATCATGCATCCTTCTGTGGTTCTTTTATTTTTGTCTGGTTATCTAACTTTTTCAATAGAGACTATCTGGGCGCATGTCTAGCATATTACCGGTCACCTAGGCTAGTTACCAACTTAAGGAATTCGTTTGTTGATATTATAGAAACTATCATTGAAGAGTTAGTAGCGAAGCATATATTTTAAGTATACCTATGTATTGTACTATGCATATATTGCATTTATTAGGTGAAAAGATGGAGCTGTCTTGAGTTGTGACAATTTTTCGTCAATGCAAGTGCTAGCTTGAACTATATTTGAATTTGTTTCAACCTGTTAGTGATCATAGGGGATGTTTTCCTTTTGTGGGAGTCTCTTTATAATCTTTTCGTTATTGCAGTTAAAAAGATTTTTATGCGTTATATCTACTCGTGGTTGCGGATTAGATGAAGAAAATATTTTTGTTTTTCACTTGCTTGAATATAGATTATATTCACTTGGATTGTCTTTTTTATTTTTTCTTTTATTTATTGTAGTTCGTAATGAAGCAACCATTGATTGAAAATGACTGGCATTGCATAGTAGATCGGTGTGAAACTGCCTGTTAGGAATATTGTCATTGATTAATATAGTTTCAAGATAATATCTTCTGCTCGTTAGATTTTGCAGAAGGATTAACTTAAGCCCTGGACTAAGTGAAAACCTGTGCTTAAATAAATAGTGATACTCATTTTGTCTTCTGGGTCCTTGTTTATGGCTTATGTAACATATTTTTACTTCGTTGAAGCTCAAACTTCATTGGAATTTACAGAAGTGTTTGATGCCATGTATGGATACCATAGGCAAGCACAAATCATTGAATGCTGTTTTGATTTTTTTCACCTGCTTATCTTATATAATTGAAGAAGGGTGATAGAGCTACAAAAATAGACTGGGATGCCATACTGTCAAGATATCTTTTTTGCTTAGTATTGAGAAGTTGGCGCAAGATAGGCAAGCGGGAAGCAAGGCACTATTGGATTGTCTATTAGCTGTAATTGACCGATGTTATCATATTGCTCTTAGCCAAGTCTTTTGCTTCTGCAATCAATATAAATTGCTCCAATTGGTCTCTACTCTCTACCCTCCTTACCATAGTTTTTTGTTTTGTTTGGTATGAACATAGAATGGAATCTTTTGGAAAGTTGAATGTCATAATAGTGGAAGGGCTTATTGATTTGAATGAATACAAAAAAGCACATCAATTTCTTTAGCATAAGTTTTCCAAATTAATAGGCCAATTGAATATACAAATGATATGAACAAGTAATTTAATGAAACTAAGCATAATGCGGTTTGCAACCCCAGCTCGAACGGCGTCGTGTCATGTGGATAATTAATTTTTCATTTAGTTTTATCAATTATTGTATTCTATTCCTAATCCGTCCGTTCGATAATGTAGAAAATAAGTTTAATCGTGTGAAAGAGAGAAACATAGAATAAATAAATGCAACACCTGCTACGACATCGTTTCTTCTTCCCTTTCTTAAACTGTTAATGACAGCAAAACCCTCTTCAAGCAGTGAAGTCGACCATTTTTCTGTGTTTGAAATTTTGAATCCATGGCTTCTGGTTTCGCATTCGAACCGGCGAGCGATGAAGAAATTGAAGACTCGCAGTCGGAATACGAAGAAGAAAAAGAAGAAGAAGTAGAAGAGAAGCCGAAACGGCAGAAGCAATCTCCTTGGGACTTTGCTGCATACTCTGAATCCGTCGCCGAAGAACACGCTCGTCGAAGCACAACCTCCGTTGATTTTAAAATCAACAAATTTCTCCAACAGCGCTCCGTCCCTGTCCCCAGCATTATCGACAACGACCATTCCGATTACGAACCCGACAATCAAGTAGCTGCACCTCTTAGCTTCAATTTCATCAATTTTTTTCTTTTATATAATTTTTGTTTCTAAAAAATTAAGACTGTGAATAATGCTTATATGATAACTCTTTTTAGGAGGATTATAAACCAGAAGATGAAGATGATGTTAGTAATGCAGCTGACAGTAAATCATTTTTCGCGCCTTCTGAAGGAGCGTCATTTCATGCCAATTCATTTATGGAGCTTAATTTATCTCGCCCTTTGCTTCGTGCATGTGAGGCATTGGGCTACTCTAAGCCGACACCAATTCAGGTCCCAGCCGCACCTACCTGATATTCTTTATATGTTACTGTCTAAAATTCACTAAATGCTAGAGTTTTTGCTTTTTTGCTAGGCGGCATGTATACCTATAGCTCTGACCGGGCGCGATATTTGGGGGAGTGCAATTACTGGTTCTGGAAAGGTATATTATTTGCTTAATGACTTGTTTAATTTCTGGTATTTAATGTTGATAATGTAATTTTTCTTTAATACAGACGGCTGCTTTCGCCTTACCTACACTGGAGAGGCTTTTATTCCGTCCAAAATGTATTCCGGCTATAACAGTCCTAATTCTTACTCCAACCAGAGAGTTGGCTGTCCAGTGAGTGTTTTCATTTGCTTGCTTCTGTTTACCGAGGCCTTTAATTTTTTTTTTCTTGTTTTCATTTCAAAAGTTGTTCAATGTTTTTTTTTCTTCCTCTTATTTGGCTTATCTTATTGATAATTTTTTTTCACAAGCTTTCATATATTTATTACAGGGTCCAGAGTATGATCGAGAAACTTGCTCAATATACTGATATTAGATGCTGTCTGGTTGTTGGTGGGCTGTCAACGAAGGTTTGTTTATTCATTTTCTTCTCTTCAGGTTTTTAATTTATTCAGACTTGGCTAATTAAGATTTGTATGCAGGTTCTAGACTTCTAGTCTATTTATATAATTTACTTAAGTTTCCTCTTTATGATTATAATTTCTTTCTAGGTTTTTTTAGGCATCCAGAAATTGTGAATGCAATAATTTATTTTCGGAAGATGTTGCGATAACGTTTTCATAGCTTTAAACAGACAGAAAAAAAGATCTTATTTTTGGCTGTGCAACATTCCTTCTCACATTGTCCATTCACTTAATATAAACATTTCCAATTTTCATGTTATTATAATTTGTTTCTAGGACTTTGCTATATACGCTTTTCACATATGTTTTTCTCAGGAATATTACAGTGATTTTATTTTTGTAATAGGTGCAAGAGACAGCTTTGGAATCAATGCCAGATATTGTTGTGGCTACTCCCGGGCTCATGATAGATCACTATGTCCATTGATTTGGATGATCTTGCAGTTTTAATCCTTGATGAGGCAGATCGTCTTCTGGAGCTAGGATTCAATGCTGAAATTCATGAGCTGGTACCTATTCCTTCATTATGTTTAGTCAACATGAATTATAATTTTGTGTCTGTATATATTGTGGCATGTTAGAATTTCATACTTTTTCTGTTGGTTCATAGAGAATAAATGTTCTTAATTCTACTGTTACAAGTAACTAATGTAGAAGAGTGGCTTCTTTATGGTATCTCTCACATTGCTTAGTTGTAGTTGTTATAGCTTGGATTAGATAAATCTAAATTAAAAAGGCTAGCAGCAGAGAGAATGGTCAAGTTGTTTGAGTACTTTATTTGTTTTAAATTGAAATCTTCTCTTCTCTGATGAATTTTATTTCCATTTTCAGGTTCGCCTCTGTCCCAAGAGGAGACAGACTATGCTATTTTCAGCTACAATATCTGAAGAAGTTGATGAGCTTATCAAGCTTTCTCTGACCAAACCTTGGCGTCTCTCTGCTGACCCATCTGCAAAACGCCCCTCAACATTGACTGAGGAGTAATTTCTTCGGCTTCATCCAGTTTTTGATGATTATACTATGCTTTTTTTATTATGTGTATTTCATAATTTAGCATAATTGTACATTGTGATAAATTTGAATCTGACCAAAACTATGATTGCTATTCTGCAGAGTGGTTAGGATACACCGGATGCGTGAAGTAAATCAAGAGGCAGTTCTTTTTTCCTTGTGCTCAAAGACTTTCACATCCAAAGCGATCATCTTCAGGTTTTATTCTCCCTATGTAATCTTATTTTCACGAGTTAATGGTAACTGTTGGAGCAACATAAATCTTATTTTACAGTAAAGTCACCATAGAAGTCTAAATTTTAGATTTTAGCTTTCTACAATGATTTATCTACTGGCACTGGGGTTATCGGTTATCTGAATTCGGTAGTGACTTTGCGCATTTATTGGCAGTGCCACTACGCTGGCTGCACATAGGTTGAAGATTTTATTTGGATTAGCTGGCTTTAAAGCAGCTGAGCTTCATGGAAATCTTACTTAAGCACAGCGCCTTGAAGTGAGTTAATTCCATCTTTGCATTTTTGTTTTGAGTCTTCACAAAATTTTCTTCAAAACTATTCTCCTTGTATTCTTCATTAGATTTTAAGTCATGAAGATGCTACACCTTGTTTGCTTATTGAACTAGTTATTCTTTTTTCAATCTGTAGTTCTGACTGTCTATTGTTTTTTGTGTAGGCTTTGGAAGTTTTTAGGAAGCAGCAAGTTGATTTTTTGATTGCAACTGACGTAGCTGCTCGTGTAAGCAATTATTCTACAACTGATTACTTCTTTCTCTGGTTTCATGCACACTTGTCTTTTATCCATCAACTCTATATTTTCCGACTCACTGCTTTGTCATTCCTCACAATCCCCTTCAAACATCATTTTTTTTTTTTTATGGATTGGATTGGGGGGTGGGTTGAGGTTCATGGAATTATTAGCACAAGTGCTTTTTTGGGTTGATGCTCTACTTTGTTTCATTGCAATGGCATAAGTTTGAAAAATTTTGGCTCTAGTTTTATCATCTGGATTGACGATAAGTTGTGTTGTTTATCTGACGCTTCATTTTTGGTATCACCTGTAGGAGCTTGACATAATTGGTGTTCAAACAGTTATTAACTTTGCATGTCCTCGGGACCTTACTAGGTAAGAATCGTACTATTTCTAATGTGGTGATATACTTATCAGCTTCTACTGTCATTTATTTGTGAATGTTCATATGCTGTTATTCCTTTTTTTTTCTTGATGATGGAAAAATTATATACAAGTGAGCTTTGGCCCCTTTTTGTTGCATGCTTTGACTTAAACTTGACTCACATTTTACATTCCAGTGACTCCTTTATTTTGTTTCTTTGTGCAGCTATGTTCATCGAGTGGGTCGTACAGCAAGAGCCGGCAGAGAAGGATATGCTGTTACATTTGTGACAGACAATGATCGTTCTCTTTTAAAAGCTATTGTGAGTCATATTACCTTATTTCTAGTTGGATCTGAATTTGGTTTGATAGACTGTTTCTTCCCAAAGAATAGACCTTTTGGTATCTGTTTGAGCCACGTGCATTAAATAATTTAAGGAGGGCCATCAGTGTATGCAATCTCAAATCTGTGAAAGCCGTTCATTCAAGAAATTTTGGAATTAATTGATTGCACATTTGAACCTTAAGTTAGTTCTTACCTCAAATCCATTTGAGTTTGTCGATTTTACATGACTAAAAATGTGTCGATTTCATAACTTGTTCTGGGTTAATAGTGCCATGCAGCTAAAAAGAAGTTCCTCAATGTGAAATTAGTGGAGGCATTTCTAATTGACCTTTAGAGATCAATTTATCTTGTAAACACATCATGTAAACATATATTATGCTTGACTATGATTAAAACCTGAATGTATATACTTGGCTATTGTCACTCCCATTTTATAGGCTAAGAGAGTTGGTTCAAAGTTAAAAAGCCGAATTGTTTCTGAGCATTCAATTACTAAATGGTCTCAGATAATTGACCAAATGGAGGATCAAGTAGCTGCTATTCTTCAAGAAGAAGGGTTTTTCTCTTATTTCACTGCCAAAGTTTATGATGAACAATTCATCTTTGTATATTTCTTATAGTTTTCCAAATACTGCAGGGAAGAGAGAGTCCTGAGAAAAGCTAAAATGGAAGCAACAAAGGTACTTGATCCAACTTTATGCAAATTGTATATTGAGGAACATGGTTCTGCTTTTCTACTCATTATTTATGGTTATTGAGTTCCAGCCATTTTTTTAAATTGTTGGGCCATGAGATAATTTAGTTCCTGTCACTTTTTGGTTAAGTTGTGCTGTTTTTAATAACCCCGTGCATTTCCATAATGCAGGCAGGCAGAGAATATGATTGCACATAAGGAAGAAATTTATTCACGCCCTAAAAGAACTTGGTTTGTGACAGAAAGGGAGAAAAAACTTGTTGCAAAGGCAGCTAAGGTAAATTTGATTTATGTATACATGTTTGGGACGATTGTATTTCCCGAATCTGGATTACCAAGAGATTGTTATCATCGTGGCTGTATGGAAATAATTTAGATTCTTGTCAGCGTAGTTCTAGTCTTACTTTTACATCATGACTTCTACATTCCTTTCGACAGGCATCTGTTGACAAAGGAAAAAGTTCGGGAAATGAGGTGATCGGTGCCCAACAAGCTGAAGACCTTAAAATGAAGGAAAAGAGGAAGCGAGAACTCAAGGTGGTTATTATCCTATATTTGAGTTGTCTTATCTTTTTAATTGAAGATTTTTGTTGAAATGGTGGCTGTGATATACATTGGTGTTTTGGTTGAGCAGAAAAATTTGCCTTGAAGGAAGCATCGAAAATTGGAAGCAGCTAGAGAGATGTTGGAGGATGATAATCAAGTAGACAAATTACAAGTATATGCAATTTTTGCTGTTTTCTCTGTGTAATGTCCTTCTATATTATAAGTAAATGCTATTTTTGCGTTGAATTGAAGAATGGGACAGAGCCTAAACTTTAGATATGCGCATCATCCATATGCCTCTTTGGAAAACTTCTTAAGACTCTCTGGTCTGTTATCTTGTGTTTGTCTTTTCCTTTCTTTCTCACTCAGTTTATATCCGAGTTTGCTATGGACAAAGGGGTGTCATTATTGGACTTCTGGCAAGTGTGTGAATGCTTGCCAATGGGTTTTGCTATGTGCTTTTAGCTTTTAAGTTCAACATGCTCTCTTTAACTATTTTTAATTTTAAGTTCAAGCAGGATGTCATGATATTTGTTCCAAAATGGCATGTAATACTCTTGTTTAAGAACTGCAGGGCACTGGAAAAGATAAGGAAGAAAAGACTAGAATATCTATGGTTGACTTGGCTTACCGATGAGCAAAAGCTGTGAAAGCTAAGAAGAAGGCTCTAGATGCTGGCAAGATTGTAAAATAGACCGGTCAGAAATCTAAACGTCCTTCCCAAAAAACTCATTCTAGGGCAGAAGAGATGCGAGAGCTGTTTCAGAGTGACATGAGTGAGAGAAAGCAGAAGAGAAGTGGCGGTGGTACAGTAAAGAAGAAGTCCAAGCATTCATTTATGAGCAAGTCACGGTATGAGTTAGCTTATATTTCATTTCCATGTTTTGGTTACTGTTTGTATTCCAAGCATTCTTCCTGCTACTTGTGTTGTTAGATTCTAATTTGCGATCAAGATGTAGAAGGCAGAATATAGCCAATAACAGGACTAAGAGAAATAGGTGTAAACGTTATTTTGGAGTAACCGCCTTGATGGTGCAGAAATATTTTGGTTTCTTGTATCTTGATATATTAAAATTGGCATCCCTTGACAATTCAACACACCATTCTCTACCTTGACATGCTCTTCACATAATGAACTCAGCTGTGTCCCACTGTAATCTGTTTTCAGGACTTTTAATCTGCCATCTGAGCAGCAATGAAGAAGTCCATATGCCATCTGATCCTTTTTAGCTGTCCAAGTAGTTTGGTCAATTATTGTTATAGGGCAAATTGCAGATGTTTTCTGTACATATTTCTTTATTTGAGTTTAGTCATTCTCTACTGTTAAATGCAGGCGATTAATTATTCCGAATCAATACTAAATTATGTAATAAATATTGCTCACTTTTATCTGGTTGCTTTTTCAGTTATAAGCGCAGGTAGTATTCATATGGGCATCCTGAGATTTCCCATTGTGTATCTTACAAAATGAGATTGCTGCGACAGCATTTTTGTTTTAAAGGAGAGTTATATTTTTCTTCTTAAGCTGCTATACTGTGATGGTTATTGTTGTTTAAATTGATAAAACAAAATATTTGATGTATTTTATCATATAATTTAATACAAATGTTTTTTCCGTATGAAATGCCCATCACATAGTTATTGGTCTTTTCTCGTTGTAGGTCAAGTCTTCCTCCCGCAAGGGCAGATGTATCATCAGATTCTGTGGCCATTATCAGCATGAATATGGATATTAATTATTGACTTGTTGAACTTGAAAAAGAGATATCTCATACATTGAACTAGCAATTTCATGAATCCTAGCAAATCATTGCGACTCACGTTGGAAAATCTGATAATATACACAAGTGGTTGGTTTTACAGTCTTATCTGGAGGATTTTTTTCAGTCTTTTTTGTCATTGATTCTAATAGATATTGACATATAATAATAATAATAATAATAATAATAATAATAATAAATAATGATTTATATTATATTTTAATATTTTTAATTTATATTATAAAATATAAATATAAAATTTATTAATATATAATTTTTAAAATTTTATTAATATATAATTTAAATTGTTTATTATTAATTATGTTACGTATTATCATTTAATTAAAAATTAAAAATTAAAAAAAAATTAAAAAATTTAAATAACGCACCATTGAGCGTATCTGAAAAAGAAAGAATTGTGCTATTGAGATAGAGACTAAACTGAAAGTTAACTGGGATGAATCGTATGTAAAACCAAAATAACAAATTTGGGGATTTAAATCATATCTGAAACACAACAAAAATGTATTCCATTTCGTTACCGCTGAAACATGCAAGGTAAATTCTGTCGATAAAGAACCAACTAGCGATGCACGACTTTCGTATTTACCCATGAATTCCATTGAAGCACCACAAAATACATGGTAGAAAAGAGCAGCTCCTTTAAATTTCAGTGATATATATGGGAGAAGTTACAGCTACAGCCTACATTTACCATGTCTTCTATGGTTGCAATGGCCTCCTATGAAACACAAATGAAAAATTAGAAAAATAAACCAAAGTTAAAATAATTAAACCTAATTTTTTCCTTCAGCAATTGATCCCACGGACTATATTACATTCATAATTCCCCCGTTTTATTGAGTTCTAATTTCCCCTCCAGTTCGAGCCAATGGGCTTTAGTCACTCTTCTCAGTTATCCGGGCAATGCAAACGTCAATCAGCTTGATTGGATATTTGAACTGATCCCAAGAGAGTAAGAAGAAGCAAGGATAAATATAAACTTCCTATTTCCATGGAGGTTGCTGATGTCTGTAACTTAACTGGTTGTTTTCCCACCCACCGTCAGGCTCTTTCCTCTTCCCACCAACTCCAGATGAACTCGAGGAGGGCTGTGAGCTGGCCCTCAACTGCTCCTCCATTGACCTGCCTAGACTCGGCATGAAAAGCTGCCTCAAACCAAGTGAGTCCCTGTTTCCTCCCTCAGTTGGGAAACCAGAATTCAGATCAAAGTTGGGGCGTGATGCACCATTCAAACCGGAGGACGCACTAGTCATGCTCACAATGAACGGTGGTGCTTGGGAGTAAGATGGAGGAACAGCAGCTGCAGAACCCCCCACAATCTGGGGTACAACGGGGGCTCCTC
Organism: Cedrela odorata; assembly: GCA_035584115.1. Classification (NCBI taxonomy): domain Eukaryota; kingdom Viridiplantae; phylum Streptophyta; class Magnoliopsida; order Sapindales; family Meliaceae; genus Cedrela; species Cedrela odorata. The sequence continues at coordinate 1,784,872 of JAXCLQ010000002.1, read as the reverse complement.
TTTTGTCCACCATATAAGGAATTGTGCTACTAGGTCCATACATTGGTGAAGAGTAAGACAAGGCGGGTGCTGTTGTGAACCCATTGTACCCAAAACCAGGAGAATGTGTATAAGATAATGTGCCCAACCCCAAAACAGCTCCACTCCTTGCCAAGTTGGCATCCATCGCAGTCTCAAGAGTCTTGCCATTTGCCAAGGATGAAAACTGAGGAATAAAATCTTTTCTATTTACTTCCACTCTGGCACCCATGATAGATATGACGGGATCATCTGGTTTAGGCAAGCCAAAAGTATTTAAATTCTGAGAAGATTTACCATGATAGGGTCCCTGACTTGAAAAATCACTGTGCAAATATGGCCTATCATTCAAATCAATGTTCCTGAGGGAAGGCTGCATTGACGATGACGAGGATGCAGGAGATGGGCTTCGATGGCCATTCCGGTTGTAAGCAACCCGTGTCTCCATCCTCAAGTCTGAGGGAGGAGCATCACTATCATCACTGATACGATTTAAATCCAGCTTGAGTCTCTCTGACCTTTTTGGACTCATTTCCAATGAAGATTCTGCAGAATGGAGGCTAGACGAAACTGGAATCTGTTTCTCTGGTATTAGATCGCCAAGTTTCTCATCTATGGATTCAGCCACATTCAGATCAATATCAAGAAAATCTTGCCTCTGTTTTGAACTGTTGTTGGCTCCCCCAACATGGAGAGTTGTCTTATCACTATCAGAAATTCGGCGAGGGGACGCTGGCCGAAAAGCACTAGTAGCAGCAGTTCCTTTCCATCCAAGTGTCCCCTCAAACTGCAAAGGAGCCACCGGCAATCCAGAAGCAGCTGCTGGCCTTGAAGCAGAAACCACAGAAACCGGAGTAGAGATGGGGTTAAAAGGATTAACAGGATGGTCCATATCATCAGAACAGACTTCTTGATTCAGATCAAAATCAACACGACCTTTGTCCAGGATTACTTTTTTTTCTTGAGCTGCTTCAGTCACCTGAAAGGACTCCATATCAGCTATGCCATTTTTTGATTCAGTTTCTATATTATCTGAGTTAACTAACTGCCCCTCACCATCAGGATATGCCTCAGCAGAATAATTTTTTTTGGTTGGCACCTCCTTCAATGGAGACTCATTGACCAGATCCTGTTTTTCATTTACAGAATCTGGGCTTTCTGGTGGCTTAATTCCACCACTCGAAATTTTCTCTGAAGAACTGCTTGATCGTTCTCTATAATCGACAACTTCTCTCTCCACTTCCTGGGCAACTTTTCGAGCAACTTCTAAGGCATCAATTATGCCATACTCGAGTTCAATATCGGATGTTCTCTTATTCGCTGCATCAGGACTCCGGATAGCCACTGCAGATTTTGAAAAACTGGAATCATTTCTTGAATCAGAATCTCCATCACTACTACGGTCACCAATGCCTCTTATCCTGGAAAAAGAATTCTCTAAATCCCCGTGTTTTTCATACATACCCCCGCTGCCAGATGAATTCTGCATGGCATCAGGATGACATTCACCATCTTCAACAGATGACTTGAGCACAGATGTAATGCAATTATTAGTGACTTCCAAATCATCCATCTCACTTTTTGGCTCAGATGCTAGCATCGTCATGTCACCACCAACGGCAGCTTTTACATCTGAGTCACCCTCATTGGCATCAAAATTGGCTTTAAGAGCAGGTCCACTCACAATGTCGTGACTACTTGCAACATCCGCAGCTGAAGAAACAGTTCTAGGCTCCACTGTACTGGTAAACGCGGATGCTGTCACACAGACTGTGTCTGAGAAGCTGCTGACCTTGGGCACATGCTTTTCATTTTCAGATAACTCACTCATTTTCAGAGCATCTGACTGCTCTTCATCGCAGCATTGCTTTGGAGCAGAAGTACAAGTCTCAACAGACAAGGTTCTTTCTACAGAACCTACAGGCAATTTGTCCTCTGTAAAAGAATTTTCAGGAACAGAATTTGACAATTTGGAGGAGGCCAGATGATCTGGAGGTTTATCGTCTATGTCAGTGTCATCTAACTTTAGGTGAGTGCATGGTTGATTATTATTGGCTTTAGTCTGTACATCTTCAGTGTTTTCTGGTTGACGACATTCTGAATTTGAAGGCAATATTTCTGCTCCATTATCTTCATTAACACTAGCTTTAGGAAGGGAACCATCTAATACAGAAGATTCTGTCCAACTAATTTCTTTCACATGTATTGCACCGACTGCAATGTCATCATTATGAGAAGGCCCAACACACACAACATCATGGTCAAGTGCTTCACTAACCCTAACCTGCTTCCAGCAATCAAGTAGTGCTCTTGCTCTATCTTGAACCCGAGAGCTACTGTGGCCAAGAAGACTCTTGACAGTAATCCAGATCCCCGAAGAAACAGAGCGTTCATTGTCTATATGCAGCTTCTCAAGTGCTCTTAGCATTGCAGTAATCAACTCTTCAACAAAGCCTTCATTTGTGTCATTAGCAAACTTTTGAGCATCCTTTATCCATCTATCAATGAACCCTAATCCATCTAATTGAATAAACAGATCAAGACAATCTTTGTTCTCAGTGGCAGCAATAACACTTGCAACAGCAGCACCCTGCCTAGTTGCATCCCCAATATTCTTCACTACACAGTCTTTCTCCTTCTGCATTATGCTGACCAGCTCCTCAACTCGAGAAGGGGTTGTAAGCCCGTCTTTCATCTTGGGCAGCAAAAAGAAATCTTCAAGTGTCATAGTGCTTTACATACCATGCTTCCAAGAATTGGGAAAGTCGAGGAGACATGCTAATAACTTTTCTTCCATCAACAATGACAAATATCTTTCAGGATAATATTTATGAGATACCCTGAACAATACACGCCATAATAAATGAGTTGAGACGTTGAAAACAGAGTTTGAACTCAGAAACTCAAGCTTCAATGATAAAGGCATCCAAAGTTAATATCATAAAGTTGGTTTTTAGCCATCATAACATGAAAAATAAGACAATAAACAATTGTATAGATGTTAAAAGACGGCATAAACTACCAGGGACAAAAATCTATCATAGCAGTAAATTGCTGAAATTATTCTAAAAAAGTTATCAGATAAACTATGGAATAGCATGAAAGTTAACCATAAACATTAATATTTGATGCTGAGAGTGTACATTAACCTTTTCAAAAAGAATTTATCTACAAAAACAGATAAAGGAATGCATGACTGACCCTATGATCTACATTAAAAGCAACATTTCTGCTGTACTATATAAGCAAAAAAATAAAAATAGAAAATAACAGAAGTCAAAACCACAGGTCAAATGTTGATGCCAATATAAACCATCCATATTAAGCAAAGAGACTATATCATGGACTTTAAAATGTTAATCCACTCAGACTAGCAACAGACCATAATTGAATAAACATATTACTGACATTGTCAAACTGCATAATCTTCTCCCAATTAATCCACCTTCCCACAGCAAGGAGGTCTTAAATTATCACTTCAAATATTCACATATATCCTTTTTACTATATCTCTTAAAATGACCAATAAGGCAATTATAATGAATAAATCTACTCATTAATCTCACCCACAGACAGTTTACTAGACCAAATATTAAACAATAATACTGCCCTCAAATGCAAGATATATATTATGCTAAAAATTGTTCCCAGCATGTCTTATATTCATCCACTACCAACTGGAAAACAGCAGAATATATCAGACATTCAAGTACGAGTGTTATTAACAAAATCCGAAAATAATGCAGCAGACACCACAGAGAAGTTAAAAATTAGTCAATTTGTCAATTCATGGCCAGGTTTGCTTCACTTTCAAGGATAGGAATTCAACATCACAAGAAATGGAATGGAAACAATAAGTGTCACTGCCATGATATAATATTATTCAAACAACCAGATCATGTAAACCCATTGATTTTCCAATTGTTGAAAAATAATAACAACAACAATAATAAGCAAAACAGATGAAAAGCCCTAACACATGAGTATATTATATACCAAAAACGGAAGTAGAAAATTACCAGAAACTTCAATGCCCAATTTGCAGAGATGCAACTATCTAAAGATCAAAACTTTCCAATCACGAAACCCAAATAAATAAACTGAATTCAAACCTGAAACAAACACGTGACCATATAATTTAACAGTGAAATTAAGCCAAGAATAGAAACTAAAACTAAACCTAAACTGAAAACACATCCAAACAAAGAACAATATGTATACCAATCTAATTAAAACTAAAAATAACAATTTATAGTGCCTTAGAATTCCTCTGAAACAGCTGACAGACCAAACAACAATTTATAGTGCCTTAGAATTTCTCTGAGACAGCTGACAGACCAAACAACCCAAAAGAAAGAGAGATAATTCGAGCGTAGAAGATCAAACCCTAATAACCAAAATTGACCAAGTGAACCAGGCCAAAACCCTAGCTTTATAACTTTATACGTCAAGTGTGGTGCGAATTTGTAAAATATACAATAAAATTTAATAAGATTTATAATAATTAATACAGAGAGAGAGAGAGAGAGAGGTTATTAATAACGCCAGTACTGAAAATGGAAACGAATTGATAACAAAAACAATTAAAATTGAAAATAAAATAAGTAAAATAAGTAATTATAAGAGTTACATGTAGTTCACCTTCGTCAGATATTCCCCGGAATGAAACGAAACCCTAGCTGTGCCTCAGCTCCAATCAAATAGAACAAGCCAAATTCTCTCTGTTTCTAGACCTCTTTCACTCTCTAAAGAGGAGTGTCTATTCTCTCTCTCTCTCTCTCTCTCTATCTCTCTCTATCTCTCGCTTTTCGAACCAGAGAGAGCAACGTTTCTTCTTCTTTTTTGTTTTTTTTTTTTTTTTTTATAATTTTATTTTTATTTACAGCTTTCGAGTTATTTTTGTCAATCCTATGGTCGGTTTTAGTTCAGTATTGGGTAATCACACGCGTGAAGCGTGAGAAGATGGATTAGTCGGGGCGGGTCGGGTTGGGGAACCGGTTTATCCGGTCAACCGGTAATGGTATATTTATGGGGGAATATTAAAAGGACAGTAGTAGCACTAAAAAACTGTCAATTCCGGTATGCTTTTTGTGGGGCTTTTTATAATGAGTTTCGCTGAAAGAGGGAGGGAGGTGGACAAGGCCTAAGCTTTGAAAGGGAGATGAGGTTTATCATTGTCACTGTCTGTTGAGTCCCCACCTTGAGTCACGTGCTACTGTACACGTGTGGAAATTAATATTTGGAGGTGGGTTTTGATTTCATGCACTCGAGTCCACCGTGCGGCCCACTTAACAAAAATTTATGATTTGAAACAAGGAAGATTAAGCAGTAGCCAGCAACTGCTAGCGGGGTAAATACTACTTACATGCTTCTGCAAGACTTTGTTTTTGTGGTTTGATAGGGATGAAGGGATTGGGGACTCAACCGCTAATGTTTACAATCACAAACAAAATAAATAAATAAATATTTTTATGTATTTTATTTTATCACTTTAATTATTAATATTAATAATTAATTTTTTATATCATATCAATTTTATATTTTAATAAATTCATAATCGTACAAATTTATTATAATAATATAATTTTTAAAAAATAATATACATATTATATCATTTATTCGTCAATTTACTAAAGTGTTGTCGCATTTATATTAATCTTAAAACTTAACCAATCATTATTCGTGACAATGACAATTTTAAATGCATAACATGTTTAAAAAATCGTCTTATTAAAATTGTCATAAATGATTATTTTTTAATATTATACTACTCATATTGTCAAATTTATTCTTATTGACAACAAAACAACATCATTTGCCATGATCTTATATCTCATCGTTTTGTGTTTATATTGTTCATATATTTGTACTTTCGCAATTGTCTTCCAACTATGGGAAAATGACATTCCCACACCCATGTCATAAGTCTAACACATAGTAATTCTTTATTTATTTCTTCACATGTTGGGTTTCAGGAATCATTTCCACTAGGTTGGCAAAACAGCAAAGCAGGAAATATTCTACAATATGTCTTGTTGCCCAAATATTTAAGGAAACCTTAATTTCGTTTCAAGTAATGGGCAAGTAATTTCAAACACCAACAAAGCAAAACGTGATGCTCTAATATTAGCTTTTGGTGGCCCATATGTATTCCCACATGTGGGCTAACAAATGCAGCTCATTTGATTGACCCATTTCAGTTTCTCTTCCGAAAGGCAGGATTTATTACTACGATAGTGCAATGGCTGTCAAAATGTGACTCCTAAATGACTACGGAAATGGTAATTTTAAATTGTATAATTGTAATGGATCTTTTGAAATGGTCATGACGAGGGGCAATAGTGTTGACAATACAACAAAAAGTTGGTGATGGAAGGCAGAAAGGATAAGCAATAAAAGTTTATTCTGATCAAATTGGGATTAGGACAGCTAATTAGTGGAGATTGAGACGTTTATTTCATCATTTGAATTCATTAGTACTAAGTTCTAATTATTATTGAATTCATAGAACCTATAAACAAAAGTTCTAAAAAGGAAGTATTATGATAGCAGACATGCATAAAAAAGAAAAGACAAAATATCATGAACCACCCTGAATGACTGGTTTGGTTGAAACAGTATAGGAGGCCCAAGCAATTTCCTCCAAGTATGTTGCTCTTTTTTACTCCACTTGGGCCTTGGAGAGAAGCATTTTGGCAAGAAGAGTCAGTTTTAAAGAATGATCTGTTACATCAATGAACATGTCTAGCTATTTTAATCAAATTGAACTTTGACAGTCACAACTGATTATAGATTGCACTAAGACTTGTAAGGCAAATGATTATGCGTGACTTCAGAAACTTGTAAGACCGGTGTATTATTTAAGTTATTGAAACCATACAGCTCACCAATACTTACATCCATAAAAACTGTATATCTAGAGATTCAGATTGTTCTTAAGCAACCGTAAAAGAGAGATGCTACCTTGAGTTCTTTCCCCTCCATTTGCTGCCACTTTCTTTCCATTTCTATTCACCTGAAAAGGAGTTATAGGAGAATAGAATCAAATGTTTAACCTAATAGAAAAAAAAAATAATAAAAAAATATTTTTCTATATAATCCTATATTTGGTAAACTAAGACTTCAACCGGCCAACTTTATTGAATCTTGATTATACCATCGTGAGACTAGTGGATAATCAAAGAAATGTTCAAAACTCGAAATCAGAATGTGTTCTTGATACTTGAACACCAAATGTTAACTTTTTCTCTCTAGGAAATACTAAGTATTTATAAACCTTTTTCAGATAATTTCTACACTACTTCTTCTTGTTTATTTATAGACTTCATGGTGACAGTTCATGGACAGATATATTATTTTATATGGACATAATTGTTTAATTGAACAATTGTGTTATTTCTCTTGAACAATTGCATCTTTTTTAAAACATTATTTCTCTTGATGAACAATTACACTCCTATGCATGTCACCATTACTTTGATCATATATAACAAATTTTGCTTCCAGCATTCTAACCACGTTGTTTTCAATACAAAGTTCAAAACTTAAGCTGTTATTTCGGTTGGTATTTCACACCCATTTCGGGCAAACTTCCTTTTTAGAAATGCTATGTCCATCGTTAGTAAAAAAAACTCGAGGAAGATAGAAAGCATCATCCACTTACCTTTGGTTTCTCAATCTCATCCTCAACATCCAAAGCATTGATATTCCTTAGCAATATGGAGGAGGCAGGCAAAAGTCTCCTGATCATTAGAATATTAGAAAGCAATTGAAGGAGGAAAAAAAACTGTTACATATCCATCTGAAGAATACAGCGCTCAGTGTCATGAATCAAGGAAGGAATAAGACAAACGGTGAAACCATACATTTAACTGAGATGTTACCCAACTGACCTTTTTGGTTTCTCCATATTCAAGGGTTTGTGGGAAGTATCAAGATTTGGTTCCCTATTTGGCACATAGCCCATGGCGCACTCATGGGTAGACGAAACTTTTATTAAAGATGGGGATGAATTTGCTGATTCCTAGAAGAGACAAGAAAACAAAAGTTAGTAAGTATCACATCTCCATAAAATTTAAAACAGATTCTGATCCTCTCTGAAACCTTGTAAATAGAATAGACTAAATGTGAGGGACCGTCTAGCCAGCAAGTATTTTGCTTCTAATTTCTGAACATCATAACCTACGTTGTTATGTGACTACCATAAATTCTCTTTAGATGTACAATAATATAATGTAAACAGAAACCAAATGCAGTAAATTGTAGAAATGCAGCATTACGAATTCCAATAAAGTAGTATATATTTCATGGTTTAACCACATGAAAAGCAAAAATTTACAAATAAAACTAAGGGGAAAGGAAAATTAGAAAATAAACAAAAAGAACTTCATTATTAATGAAAAGGCAGAAAACTGGAGAATTTAACCTCTTCCTGCCCACTCTGCCATTGAAAAAGCTCTGCTGATGAACTGGTGTCAGTACCAACCATAACAAGTGACCGAGACGAGCTGGCGGCAAAATCTGAAAGCCTGAATTTGTTACTAAATCTTTGAATATAAATATAAAGAATAATGACAGGTGACTCAAATCACAATACTAAAATGGATGTCTCTTATGCAAATTCAGAGATGACAAAGGCAGAGAGTGGAATAATCAGCTTCATTTGAAGAAGGCTCTCTTCCAAAATATCATAAGCCATTAATCAGCAAAAAGGTGATTGAGAGAACTTTGAAGCGCAAATACTTTTACAATTCAACAAGATCTTTAATGTCCAAAATAATAAAATAGAAAAATGGTTGTTTGATAATATCCAACTACATCAAGCAAAATGTCACTTGTATTCTCCATCCAACTACATCAAGCAAGGTAACTTAGATTCTTCAATATGAAGCATGTTCGGTCCCTGGTTTTCTATAAACAGCCACATTTTAACATAATTTCCTTTGAGAAGTCTGATGACACTATTCTCATTGTCAGTTCATAAAACAAGCATCCATGGTATAGAAATTGAAAGCAAGATTTTAGACTCAAACCTGCCACATCTGCATTAGGAGGATTGCTTTTGGTTTCCCCGTAGCTAGACTCATTTATGTCATCATCATTCCAAGAAATGACTTCAGATGTCTGATTTATGCACTGTACTGCAGCCTTATTGTATTCTGACCCATTCTGAAAGCGCATAAAACATCAGAAAACATTAATTACCCTCTTCATCCTGATTCATGAATGCACAGTAGTTATACCTGACAATTCCGATCCTTAGAGTTTTCAACAGAAAGGCAAGAAGTATTAACCACTTCCAGGTTAGAACATGCCACCTGATATTACGGCAAAAAGGAAATTTCATTTTAATTCATCAAAGGGTAAAAAAATAGAAAGGTGATGCTGCCTTGCAGTGATATCAGATTCTTGCTCTCAAAACACCCAAATAACTTTCAACTTTAAAGAAAAGGATCTGGCATTTACCTTGATGTAATGGAGATGTATTAAAAAACAGAAACAAAGATTTTTAAAAAAAATTGAACAAGAGTCCAGTAAGAAGATATAGCACAATGCTGTCATGATTTTACAAAATGATTCCAAGAATAACTTGACCTAGTTAACCATAGATACTAATTCAAAATTAAAATTGTTGCCAACAGGCAACCACAGAATAATTGAAAAAGTGAATAAGCCAGTGGCCTGAGCACCTGGGAAAATACATCTCGATGCTCTCTTGAAGGAGAGTCATGTTGCTCAGAAATGATATCGCATTCAGATGTCATGAGACTGGGAGAATGAACATCCACTTTGATCTGAACATTCAGAAAAGAAATAGCTTTGTTATTTATCAATCCTCAAAACATAACTGCATTGATATCACAACAGACTAGGAGCAGATGGAGAAAAACACTAAATAGCATTGTTTTTTTGTTTGCTTTTTTTCAAATGAATGAAAAGAAAGAAAAAAGAACAACCCTTCACTGTCTGTGTACCTGAGAAAGCACTTCTTTATCCTTCCTTGGAGTTGAATCATAAGTCTCAGGAGTGCTATTGCATTTACAAGCCTCACAGTTTAAGAAATCAACATCCACATTTTTCTAAACATAGGGAAAGCTTCTCAAGTTAAATATCTCTTGAAACCATTACTGGAGGTGTATCATATGTATATGCTTCAAGAATGAAAAGAAGTGAACAATTAAGTAGGAAAAGATTTTATAACACACTACTGTGTCTTATCATATTGTCTCTGAACGTGCGTATGTGTATAAAATAAAATGCTTTTAGCATACCTCATCAATTTCACTAGATGCACGGGCTTTTGTATCTATTCCAGATTCGAGGCTATTACCTACTTTAGCAGAGGTTGCCTCTACTGAACTTTCCTTGGAACAAGTACAGCAGGATTTCAAATCCTTGAGTTCCTTTTCCAGCTCAAGGTTTCTTATCTTTTCAACACTCAGCTTTTCCCTGAGGCTCTGAATTTCACTTCCTGCCACCTGATTATACCAGAGTTCTCAAGTTTTATTATGATGATTTGCTAGAAAAGTGTATCGAAACATAATTGAAGACTTCCAATGAAAAAAATATAGATATTTTAATGGCAAGTTTAAGCACAAAATGCCATGCATCACATTACCTTGAGCTTTTCATTGTACTGCTTCAATACGTTCCATACAGCTTTAGTAACTTTTTGTGTAATCTGATGGTTTCTCTCTCTCTTTGCAAAGTCAGCTGGGTCAAAATCTGTATACGAATGGTTTTTGATATCAAATTTGCCCTCTGTAATAAAAGTGAGCAAGTATGTCGGACAGTGTGATGGGAAACCTCAAAGTGGACAAGAAACCAAACAAAATGGTTAAAAGAAGATAATAACAGAATCATATAAATTACATCTGCCTTTTGTACAACCTTCTTCAGCATGTTGGTTTTTCTCCCCAGTGCTTTTTCCTTCTTCAATCTGGAAACAATCGAAAAAAGGTACAAAGGAATCATATTGCAGATTCAAAATGAGAATCGAAAGAGTAAGACCAAGCACTTGGGTCAAATTATGTTCATCCTTAAAATCAACTCCCATAGCATTATAAATATCCATAATAAACTATTGCCAGTGTAAAAAAAAATCTTAAATCCAGTCAAAGAAGGTTATATTGATTTGATCCAAGACAAGGTTCTAACTTTCAGCAATTTTTCATGAAATAGCTTATCTCAAGACCCAGACTTGCTCACTTTTGCTTCATAGTCCTAGACTTTAATAGTTGCACCAAACAATGTCCCTGATTGCAAAAGCATACACTATATCTTAATGAAAAATTAATTTGCAGCTTTACAGATTGCTAACATCTGAGCATCATAAGCTAAATGCGCAATAGTTAAATAAATAATACGATTTGATCAAAAATTTAAACTTCAGATATGACTTTAACATGTAAAGATTCTACAAACATGATGTCTCTATCATAATTCATATCTAAAATAATGTAAATTTGAGACTGAATTCTTGAGAGTTTGAAAACAAAAATACATGTAATCGGGTCCCTATTCACCACCTCTGTTTTTCTAACCTACTTAAACAATGTGATTTATGCTCATGCAAAACAGACAAATATCAAGCATTTAAAACAGGTGTAAAACTATAATCTACTGAAACAAAAATATTGACACATAAAAAAATATTTGTAGCATTTGGCCCAATCTTTAGACTACACAAAAAAAGAAAAACTTTTTGAATCTCCTAATTGAGAAGTATACTGCACAACCCAGTCTAGTTTATAGCCTTGCATTCAAGACAGCACTACTAAGGGGCCATCTCTTTTTGCAGAGATGAAAGAAGCATAATCATCTGCAAATTTCATTAAGTTAGAACTAAAGTGAGAAAGTTACGAGATGAACCAATGCAAGAAATACAAAAAAAAAAAAAAAAAAAAAAAAAAAGTTGCACTTTAGAAGGTAAAATAAATACCGAACAAGCTTCAAGACCACTGAATTTCATTCTTTTGGGCTGCTGAATTCTAGACAAACTTTGAAATTGTCTCTTGTTACAAACCAAATTGGATGGGCCCTCAACATTATCAAACCTAAATAAATTACAGACGTGAGAACAAAATCATATAAAAAGAAAACTTGAAATTTCCAAGATTGAGGGAGAGGATGAAGAATTTACTTAATTTTCATAAAGGGTGAAGCTTGTCTTAACAAGTAGGATGTACAAAGATAGTCATCTTCTCCTGATTTTACAGTTAAAATCTGCAAAAGTTGAAGGAAAAACATGACATGTTCTTCAGAAATTAATAGGATGAAGGTAAAAGCTTTTTTACTAATACTACAGAAACGAGAAAGCTAGGACAAACATAATAATATTACTAGAAAACTGCATACCAGTGCCATCCTCTTCTTTCCTTCAAGAAAATCTCGCAGGTACCTAGTCAACTGTTTGGAGATTAAGTTACTTCTAGTACAATATGTTGATGTAGATAGTATCCTATGCCAATTAAAGAGCTAAATATGCCACCCACTAGAAAGAACAGAATTGAGAAAAATGAAAATCAGTTGAGGAGTGCAGAAGCATTACCAAAGAGTTCTGAAAGTGCTTCTGCAACGGCTTCTTGGGATTTTTCTGGTGCTCCAACAATGACTGAAAATAAAGAACATATATCATTACATTCATGGGGAATACGATGGGGAAAGAGAATACCCTAGAGGAGTTTAGAGGTTATAAATTACAAGTGCACAACCTAAAATATCCTAGAAAACAAGAAGATTGGCAATGAAACAAGATTATCATCAAGAACACAGCAAGGATGCCCAGGAGATCCATGTTAAATTTACATACCCTTAGGCATAGGCCAAAAACCATGGATGTGTTGTTGATAAAATTACTTTCAAGTAATCTTGCCCCCTGCAAGATGATAGAACCAGAAGCTGAGATAAATAACATCAATAATTCTTTATGAAGATGTTGCTATCAGTAGAGTTTTCAAAACAATAAATCATTAGTGATGTAAAAGAAATAGATAAAGAAAAAAATACATTCAAACCTGATTCCCAGTTCTCTTTTCTCTTTCAGCTCCAGCAAGATCAACAATGGTTAAGACAGCATCATTTACAAGAACATCATCCTCTCTGTCAAGCTCATTAGCAACACAGCGCACATTGATGATGCACTGCGACCGACTGCAAACATGTAAGAATAATACTGATGAACAAAACATAGACTTTGTTGCAAAAGCAAACATAAAATGCAATAATTGTAAGACACCAACTTAACCAATCATATGCCAGTGATTAGTTCTGCAGAATAAACTTATGGCACCTCTTTTATGCAGGGTTGTTCTCCAAAAGTAAAGATAATTTCATAAACTCGTAACAGTAATTTGTTGAAAATAGAAATTTTGAATGGTATAATTTTGTTTCAAGGATCAAAAGTACAACAGCTTGTTAGAACTATTTTGCCAGATATTTGAATATGGTTTCCTGCTAAACCGACAAGTAACACTGCTTCATGCAGAAAGGAAACTAAAAACAATTCACTGGAACGGTACTCTTATAAAATTCTAGCCGTGAAAACCAGTTAAACTCTTGAAGCCATCCAAAAACTTAGTCACGTAACTACATAATAGAAATGTTATTATGTTTTCCATGCACCTGGATTGGCTGTTTGCATTAGTCATAGCAGTGGCACGTTTCAACATTGCACGAGCTATCAAGGATTCTGCCTGAACAGCATCAGAAATGATAACCTGTTTACATGAAATGAATAAACAGAAGAAAGTCATTATTACAACTACCCATCATGAATTTATATTGAAAAAGATTTGACATAATTTAACATAGAGCACAAATTTTTATCAACCTCTTGTTGACCTTTAATGGTTGACAGCTGCATGCACAAATCAGCTCCATCCGGCAATAAATCCAACATTCTCTCCCCCTTCCCTCGTTCAGAATATATTTCAAGTACTGATAGGTAAAATTTCCTGTAGAATTACCATTTATATCACCAAATATTGAAAGTAGAACTCTTTTTTCCAGCTAAGACTTCTTCAAATTATTACATTGCACCGCTTTATTGTCTTTTAACCATAATGGTGAACATAATTGAACTAAGAACACACTTGCAACCTTGCTGTCTGCCCTTAATTAATGTAGTTGTTAACATGTTTAGTCAAATGAAGAAGACAACGCAACAGATGATGACTAATTCAAGAATTTCTTATAAAACACGTACAAATGTACGAAAACATCTGACATTGATCACCAATTACCTTGATGGTTCAGAACGACCCTTAGTTGTTCTCTTGAAAATCCGTTGAAGCGCAATTGGAACCATCCCAGGCTCCCGGGGACTGCCAAAAATAGTATGAGTCTTGCCCGAGCCACTCGGCCCCAGTGCAGCCAGCATTCCACTTTTACCACTTAGAAAATCCTCCACCAAAGGGCTTACCATACTCTCGTACACTTCATCCTACAAAGAAAATAACATACAAAAAATGCGATCAAAATGAAACTAAAATAGAAACCCTATCTTTCCAATACGTCAGAGAAACTCTAATAGGTTCGTCCAAACCTGTGATGAGTTGGCGGAAAATACATAAGAAAAGCCTTGATAAACCTCGGACTTGATCCGTTTGGACGCTTGTAAGGCCAAGGGAGGCGACAGTGTAATAGAGTAAGGATCATTGATCGTTATGCAGCCTCTGTTGCAATTGCTTTTAGCACTTTTCTCTTTGACGGCGTTCTTCTTGACTGGATTTTGGGGCCAAACGTTCTTAGTTCTCGACCTATAATTTTGATCACCCAATTTGGGAGAAATAAGTGGTCGAACTCTAAGGTAAACCTTGAGATTCTCTGACGATGAGGGGGAGGAAAAGTTGTGCTGGGAATTTTGAGGAATTTGCATTGAGAGAATCTCATCGATTGGGAACGAAGGAACTTCGGACAAGTTTGTCGAAGGAGTGGGATTTTGGACGGCGTTTGCGGAGGGCGTAGGTCTAGCCTTCCGGTGAGGGTTCCGCCGAATTGTCACTGTTTTTGGACATGACGGTGGACTCTTCACTTCCATTCTCTCTTTGGTTCTCTGTCTCTCAAATTGGCGGAAACTAATAATTTAAAATTTTAAACGTGGAATGTTACTGTAAAATAAACCGGAAACCGGTTAACGTATTGGGCTTGGGTCAAAAATTTCAAAATTTTAAAAAATAATTAGTGAGAAAGATGTAAAAAAATTTATTTCGTCGAAGAAAGAGGTCTCAAGTTCTAACTGTAGAGGAGACAAATTCCGTAAAAATGTGCCAATTTCAGGTTGAAATTGCAGAACGATAAATCGGTGAGAGCCTTGAGTCAGAGCGAATATACTTTTATCTGTTGAGTCATGAAATCCGTCCGAAAAAGGATAAATTTCATCAGAAAAATTAATTATAAAATTAAGTTAATGATAAAATTATTTTAAAAAATTATTGAAATTAAAAATATAATTGAAGTCAAAATATTGATAAGGGCCATTAAAAACCCAATTATTTTCTCATATTCATTCATGGTGACAGTCATCTCCCATAGACTTTCACTCCGGCAAACGGAAAGAATTAAAAACAGAGAAAAAACAAGTATCAAATATACAACTTCTCAGATTAGTTTCACAGGGTAGCTTTTACACAAGATAACAAAACAAACAGAGATCAGTATTTTACAGCACATACAACACACAACCTTCTCCCACTATGGAAGTTAGTGTGGATTTTCTTAAAACCCACAACCTCTTGTCGCAAAAAATTATTACAATTTGCTTTGGTTTTTATTTACTTAAAAACATTAGTTTTAAAGCACCAAAACACAACTAAAGAGTGATGAGGCTAGGGGCAGACTGGGGAGGGTTGGCAAGCATGTGAACGACTTCTCTCATGGTAGGTCTAGCTGAGCTTTCATCCTCAACGCACATCATTGCAATCTTGAACAAGTGAATGACACCTGTCAGTGGGTACCCACTAAGCCTGGGATCAACAACTGCCAGTACCGTAGCTGCAGCTGACGGCTGAGAGAGTTCTGATGTGGTTTTCCTGACCCACCTTACTATGTCCACCCCATCTCCAAACTCTCCGACTGGCTTTTTACCGGCTATAAGCTCCAGCAACACTACTCCGAAACTGTATACGTCGCTTTTCTCGTCTACTTTCAGTGTGTAAGCATACTCTGTCGTACAACACACAGACAGACAGAAAATTAATGAGAATTCAGGGTGGTTATGTCACGGTCAAATCATGTGAATTTTCGAAGACTGAAGACTGAAGAAGAGTGATCTTGTTCAGAGTCTCTGGAATTTTGAGGCAGTAAGTGCATCAAATCAGATTCGACAAAATAAATTATATTTTATTGGGCTACCGTTTGGGCCATCGAGATACGGCCCAAGCCAATGACATGTGATGAGCTGCCACTACCAGGCAGCCCATGTTCAAATCCATTAATATGCCACGTTAGCAAAATATTTTTGAAAGTCAACCAGCCTTTTCCCCGCGAGTTATATGCGAGTCAATGGAATTTCAATTACTTACTTCGGGGAATTAGCAGGCAGAGATAATCGGTAATTACGGATTACAATTAGCAAACCAAAGAACCAGAGCAAGTGAAAGCGTGAAACTAAAAAGATTAGTCAATAAGTTCACTTCAAAATGTGATTATTGAGATAAAAACGTTACCTGGTGCGATGTAGCCATAGGAGCCAGCAACGCTTGACATGCATTCAGAGGCGCCGGCGTCCTGCAAGAACTTAGCGAGCCCAAAGTCCGCAACATGAGCCTCAAAATCCGAATCAAGTAGTATGTTATTAGACTTGACATCCCTGTGAATGATCAACGGCGAGCAATCATGGTGTAAATAACACAGCCCCTTAGCAGCCTCCAAAGCAATCCTATACCTCGTTTCCCACTGCAAATGCCCTCCCTTAGCACCATGCAACAGCTCTCCTAAGCTTCCATTAGGCATATACTCGTACAATAGCAAGTTTGTATCCTTGTTTGAAACGTACCCTAACAATCTCACGATGTTTCTGTGCCTGATTCGACCAAGAGTTTGAATCTCCGCCGAGAAACCGTGATCACTCCGTCCAGTTCCTCGACCTACTAAGCGTTTGATCGCCGCGTCAAAACCGTCAGGCATTGAACCCCGGTAGACAATTCCAGCACCGCCTTTGCCTATTATGTTCTCATCTTTCAAGCTCTCGAGAACATCCTCAGCTTTGAAATCTAACCGTTGGAATGCAGTTAGCTTCCAGGCCTTCGAT
This sequence comes from Cedrela odorata, assembly GCA_035584115.1. Taxonomy (NCBI): domain Eukaryota; kingdom Viridiplantae; phylum Streptophyta; class Magnoliopsida; order Sapindales; family Meliaceae; genus Cedrela; species Cedrela odorata. Next base: position 1,767,603 of record JAXCLQ010000002.1, on the reverse strand, counting down.
TTCTGGAGTCTCCTCTTCCTCAATTTATAAACCGTGACTATGATTAACAAGAAGACAGTGATTAATGCAATGACTGTAATAACAAGCTTCGAAGTACCAAACGACGACATACGGCCGTGACCCGAGTTTTGGGCCGAGTTCGCTAAAGCTGGGCAACTGCTGTGGCGTGGCAAACAAAGATTTGGATTTCCAGCGAATGAGGTCTCGTTGAAGGCGAGAAACTGGCCGCCAGAAGGAACCTTACCAATAAAATTGTTAGAAGAGAGATCAAGAGTTGTGAGACTCGCCATGTTTCGAATTTCGATTGGTATTGGACCAGTGAGATGATTTATGGATAAATTAAGAATGCTGAGATCTCGCAATTTAGAAATTCCCAACGGAATATTTCCCTGCAGACTGTTTCTACTAAAATCAACCGATGTTAGAGAGCTGCACAGAGAAATGGAAGAGGGAATTTCACCACTGATGTTGTTGCCACTGATATCAACAGTTGAAACCGCCTTGAGATTGAAGATCTCCACAGGGATTTCACCGTCGAATATATTATTTTGGAGGGAGAGAATATTAAGATTAGGCAAATTTCCGATTGCAGGAGGGATATTTCCGGTGATGCTATTGTTTGCAACTTTCAACAGATTGAGTGAACCACATGACATCTGCTGTGGAAGTTCGCCAGAGAGCAAGTTCTCATCTAATTCGATCATATTCAACAACGGCAAACTAAAGATTCCAGCAGGAATTGTTCCATTTAGGTAGTTGTTTGCAACTCGAATTTTGGTCAGCGACTTGCACTCGCCAAGGCGTTCAGGTATTGGACCTAAGAAGAAATTGTCCGTCAGAATCAACGACTTCAATTTCCCTCCTTTGCACAGATCACGGGGAATCAATCCGGTAAGGTGGTTCGTCGTGACGTCGAGTATCAAGAGCTTCCCGTTTCGGCCAAGATTCTCTGGCAGTTCAAGCGTGAAGTTGTTTCCCCACAATTGAAGCACCTCAAGATTTGGAAAATCTCCTATAAACGAGGGAATTGGACCGTAGAAATTGTTCTTGAACAGATGGATGAGTGTGATGTTTGTCAACGCTGAGAAACTCTCAGGTATCTCTCCGATTAGAGAGTTGTACGAGAGATCAAGCGATTTCAAGCTAGCCAAACCAGAGAGTTCAGGGGGTATATGTCCTGTGAGATGATTCAACTGAAGGAACAATGAATCCAAGAGCTTTAATTGGCTTAAACTCGTAGGAATCTCACCGGAAATGTTGCAACTGGCCATATCAAGAACTCGGAGCTTACTCAACGTTCCAAACTCAGGTGGAATTCCTCCAATATACGTGTTGAAATACCCGATATACATTTCTCTGAGGTTTTTTAACCGAGACAAAAACGCTGGAACTGTACCGGTAAGTCCGATACCGTTTAAGCCTATGAACTCCAAACTCTGAATTTCAGAGTAACTCTCAGGTATCTCGCCAGTGAAGTAGTTGCCACCAAAAGAAAGATGCTTGAGATTTTTTAGGTTTACAACCTCAACCGGAAGTGGACCGGTGAAGTTGTTGTTGTAAGTGTCGAGAACCTCAAGCTCTGTCATTCCAAGAATGATTTGGCCAGGAAAATTACCTTTAAAGGCGTTGCCGGAGATGTTGAAGATCTTGAGAGACGCGAGTTTCGCCATCTCCAAAGGGAGTCTCCCGGTGAGATTAACATTGCTGATAGTGAGGTTCACGAGCTTGTTTAGCAGCCCAATCTCCGGTGGAATCGTACCGAAGAGAAGCATAAACGACACGTTTAGAGAAACTACACGTGAGTCTTGGTCGCACCAAACACCAGAGAACGAGCAATGAGCTGAGGGTGAAGATGATGGCTCCCAGTCTTTGAGCCCTGAACCTTTTGGTCCAATCATTTTGGATTTCAGCTTCAACAGAACATCAAGGTCACTGTATGCAAAGCAGACTGCTGGTAATATAAGAAACAGAGAAAGGTGGAAATGAAGACTGATACTAGTAGTAGTTCTCATCTCCGTGTTCTCTCACTGTCAGTTCTTTCTTCAGAAAGAGAATAAATGTAGCGTCGGTTCGATGCATGCAGTGCAAGCACAGTTGGTTTGAAGTCTACATTAAGTAGACGCTGCAGTGCTCTCTAAAGAGAATCGTAGCCTTCAAGAATCCGAACTTTTTAAATTAATAAACGATTGAAAACAAGAGAAGGGAATGCATGAGACATTTGTGTGTCCTAGCCTTGCACCTAGGGTCGTACAATAATGATTTGACGGTGTGTTGACGGTGTTTGCTTTTACATGTAATTGAACACAACAAATTGCAGTTATTCGTTAACGGAGTTAAAAATGTGCTACCTAGGGCCTATTATGATGGTCCGTAGTCATCTGATGGGTCTTTTTTGACGGCGTTTTCGATTGATTTGATTTTGCAGTCTTCCGCACTCGTGTCAGATCAGCCAGTTGTAATGGTTAACGTGGCGATAATTGTTTTCCTCTTTTGATTTTACACAATCTGCCAAGCAGAAAGTCTTTTGAGTTTGGCAATATTTCAATGTAAAACTATTTACAGACTCTCAGTGCCAGTCACAGACCTAAAACTTCTTACACGCTGTCGTTTAATCCATGTAAAATTTTGTAAACTTGTTTTTATGTGGTTGCCATTGGCCTGGCTAAAATCAAAAACATTGGTCTGAGCTTTTGGGATCATCAAATGTCAATGCGGGTGCTGTCCTTCTTTGAAGAACTGAAATGAATATGGGCTTTAAAGAATCGCTGGGCCCAGAGCAAAGGCTGTCCGTGTCTTTTTCCCAAACAGACACTTTCTCTCTGATTCTTATTCGTCTGTGACCGGAAAGTCCACTCTCTTTTTTGTCCTTTGCTCTTCTTACACCAATCTGGACCTTCCAGTGGCGGACCCTCAATCCTCAGACGTCAAACAAATCTTACTCGGCCCTTTGAAACCGAGTGAGTACCGTCAACTCAACGAGTCAGATCGTGGACTTAAAATAAAGTAGCTTTACAAGTCTTATAATGCCTGAAATTAAAGTAATTTTAAAGAGGGTACTGTGGCATAAATTGAAAGACAGATGGCAACGAAGACTTGGAATATCATGGCACTCGCACGTTGGAGAACAAATTCGTATTCTCGTCTCGGCCAATAAAATGCGTTTAACGAGAAGAATATAACTCAGTGCTACGGAGAATAAAGATAACAACTGCCTTTAACAGCAGAAACGTGTGTATATATATATATATATATATATATATATATAGGGAGAGAGATTGATTAATTGTTCTTTGGGACAACCTATAGATCTTCTGCAGAAAGAAGAATGGGAGAATCTCAACCATGCTTAGAGCACTAGAGAGTTACCAATGCCACGTATAGTGCTTCATAGCCTAGGCCTTTAATTCCACTTCAAATCTTGTATATTATTTATAGCATAGAAGAGTCAAACCACTAGCAAAACGGTGTCGCTTTAGACTTTAGATCCGACTATATATAGACCCGTCTTCAGATTCCGAATCCATATTCCCCTCGTATACCTTATCGTTAGCCAACTTCTAATTTGAGCATTTGTGGAACCGGGAACGTGCTATAAACATGACAAATGCACCTATTGAATAGTCCTCGAAGATCATTTTGCCTAAAGAATCGAGGGTACAAATTGGGAAAGCTACTTAGTAAAATTGCATAAAATCTAAAAACGAAGACAAAATTTAGCAAAATGGCCTCCTTTAGGGAATCATAAACAATTTTTGGCCCACTATTCTTCTATAAGATTTGGTGGTATGAGAAGTGGTACTGAATATAAGCTAACTAGTGTTCTGATTACACCCATGTCTAAGTAAGGTACAACCTTATTGTTGCTTGAAAATAGGAATATTGAGAAATAAGAAGGGTGTATTTAGACAAATTTCTAGCATTTTCAAGCAGGTTATCAATATAGACAATTTGAATTTTAAGATCAATGGAGTTTTCAACATGAATGCAGCTGCAATTCTCAGTAATACTATGTTACTAATGGTGTGTTTGAGATTGTCGTGCTTTTAAAATAACAGTTAAAAGTGTTTGATAAACACCAACTTGAAGTCACTTGCCTAGAAGCTAGATAGGCAGGATGTCTGCAACTGCAAACTTAGATTTACAAAAACCCATCTATTTTGAAGTCTGTTACAACGTTAATCCTGGAGCATGTATCAACATTACCACAATGAAAGCCACAAAGAGAAATGTCAGCCTTTTGAACAGCTACGAAGAAGTTAAACTTAGCCTGAAGCTCTCCACTGCAGCTCAATTTGAATCCGACCGTTCTTTGAATCAATAAGATGGTACTTCTCGTTGATTCTTTTGTTGTTCACAACGTCTGATAGGTTTATAAGGACATGACCCAAAGTTTCCTAATTGACAAAAGTGTGAAAATGAAACTTAGAGTACAGCATGATTTATGTTTGCATGGAATAAATAATGTAACACCAAAACAAAAATGGAATTTGAATTTGCATAGTAAATGCAATATGTACCTTGGGATGCAGCAATCCCATCCTCGAGGAAGTACTAATCACTTCTACATGAAGTCTGTCATTTGTGGGTGGCTCCTCCAGCATAAATTGAAACTCTTCATCCCATCTTGGATCTCTGTTTTTCTTTACACGCTGTATCAATGCCGAAAATGATTCAATTAATAGACCAAACACTTAATGGATCAAACCCAAAACAGCCATTCACTGTCCTTCTAATATAAAATTGTCATATTTCATGCATGATTTGTTGCAACTTTGGTTTGCCTAGAGCTCTATTAGATACTAAAGTTATGGCATACCTTAGTTTTTTTCTCCTCTCCTCTGAAGAGTAAACGGGCACAAGGATTTGTGTGGTACTTTCCTTCGACATCTTGAGCTTCATGTATAACAACTACAAGCAAACCACCACCTTCAGGTGCTCCTTCAGGAGCCTTTTGAACTGTATTTGGATCATCAAAGTCAGCTGGTATCTCATCATCCTTAAAAGGTTTGTATAATGCTTCAACAACAAGTTGACCGCGTGACTTTTCATTTCGATTATCATTTGGATCCATATTTTTTAGCAGATCAAGAGTCAAAACTTTCAGCTCATCAGGTGTAAGTTCTTTCAAAGGAATAACATTGATGCCCATTTTTTCGTGGGTGCCAACCTAAATGAAGGTAACATACAGTCAAGGCATTGTTCTAAGAAGTAATCTGCAAAAAAATGATTAATCAGAAAAAGGTATCCCAAGAATTGTACCTGTTCCCAATCATAGACATTCAGTTCCAAGACTTGGTTCTCTGGATCTTTGACAACCAAAGAGAATTCTTCATTCCATTCAGGGTTTAAGTTTTTATGTTTCACAGTGGTTTTTTTTGATGGGAGCTTGTCATCTGTGAGCTTCAATTTCACATAAGGGTCGGATGCACCTATAAGATCTTTCTTTTTAAGTTTCATTGCCCTCAGAACCTTCACATTAAGAATGCCAACAGGTTTCTTCATGGCTCTGCCAATCAAGACAAAATTAACAAGGTCCTTTCAAAAATCTTAATGTTCTGATGAAAAACAAAGGAAAATGACATCCTTACTTTGCAGGGTCCATTATTTGTACTTCGAGGGCTTTAGGCCATAGATACATATTTGCAACTTGATCTTTAATTAGTTCCTGAACAACCCCCCACGACCATCCCACCATTAGAGGCCAAAAAAAAAAAAAAGTCAACTGTGGAACTGCCAATGAAAATACAACTTAATCCGTGGAGAGAGGAAATATAGAGGTGTTACCAAGACAAATGAGTATAGGCCAGGAATGGACATAGCATCTGCCCCAAACAGTTTTAGTCCAAAATCAACATGCGGCTGCAAAATCATAATGGAATAACCCAGAAGGAAAATGAAGGAAGAGAAAGAATGAAAAAATTTTGAGATTCCACCGTAGATCCTAAATAGTAAGTACTCAGTAGTACAATACCAGTGCTTGGCATATTTAATATGAATCTAGGATAGTTTTAGCTATTCCACATACCTTCTCCATTAGAGAGACGTATATTTTGGCAAAACAAGGAAAGGAAGGAACCAATGGCTTGAGGGTGATACGAGGAGCTGCAAATACTTGTAAATCAACCACCTGAAATATTCTGAAAGGAATTAATACACCCAACCGCAAATTCCCATCAGCGGGTTACTTATTTCCTTCACTCCTATTGCTATATTGTTAGTGTCTGTGAGAGAGAATGCATGCACATACCTCTTGTGTTCTTTATGCTTTGCAAAATAGCCATTCAACATCAAGTAGCTAACGTAATAAAAAAAGAAAGCAATAACCTTTGCTTCATCAACAGTCATACAAGAAAATACCTGAACTGTGGCTTTCAACCCAAATGCTCTAGCTGCAACTAGGATGTTAGGATTCGCAGCCCACTTTAGTAATGGCTCCATAATCAGTTCCTTCTCATCAGTAACATAAACTTTCATTCCTAACATATAATGAACCAACAATGAGCTCTGTTTCAAGAAGAATGAACTACAGGAAAAACAGAGAATTTAACAGTGCAAATTGGTTAAAGAAACATTTAAAAGAAAGTCTAGTGCTGTGATAAAAGAATAAAAACTGATGAACATGTATTTTAGAGGACATGATCTCTTGCTTTCAATATTGATTCGCATAGTTTGAATGAGCCTCTTCCACTAAATCTTAGAAGTTTAAACAGACCTAACTATATACCCACAGTATTTTTGAACATAACATTTAGGTTATAAAGACCAATTAGTTGTCATAATGTAATTTGAGAATTCAAATACATCATTCTAGCTTCAAATTTTTTTATTTAAGTATGATATTTTCCTGTTTCAATGTGACTTGCACAGATCTTTTACAAACATTTCTCGTTCAACTTGGACAGAATAAATATACAGAAAAAGTAATGAGGTCATTGATGTGTGGTGAGAGAGAGCAAATTGAACCTTGAAATGTTGGTGGTAGAGAACCCAAGGTAAGTGCTTCAAATTCAACAGAGTCAATTTTGTACTTGGGGATTTGCTCGGCAATAATGGGCTTTACTATTTCCCTTACAGTTCTGCAAATTGCCTGCGAATTTTGAAGCAATAGTGCTCAACCCTTGGAAGTTAAAAGTAATTCCCCAACAAAGAAAACAGAAGCCAGGGAACAAAATACAAACATCACTGTAGATTGCACATACCTTGTTCAGGTAGGGCCACATGTTTTCAATAAATTTGTTAAGCCAGTCAACCTTCAGAAAACAAAATCATGAGAAGCCCAATGTAAAACCTAAGTATTGCATTAGTGCATAATATAATATATACAAATGGGAACCTAAGGCAGGAATAAATGCAATAGTAACATACGCGATCATAATCTGGATTTTTCACCCACAGGGGAATCTCTGGAATCAGATGTTCCAAAGTTTTGGAGTCTTGTTCAGCCAACGGTTGAATTACAGGATCCTGGAAGAGTCGACAATAAAAACAACCATAAATTAGTTCAACAGAATCAATAACACCATTCAACATCTAGATTTCTCCTAGTTTCTTCAATAATTAGTTTCTAGCTAATATATATTATGAAAGGGAAAAGAAATGATTAGATCACAAAGGCAATAAGATGAAGTTAAACTCTTTAAGAAACTTCATGCTATGTTTAATCTAGTACTTTCACGTAATGTGAATCTCTGGTAAGGATTACCGAACAAAGTTCTTGATCCCTTCCTAATTCTTCTAAGCTTCTGCCTGTTGATGTTTTCAACAGGATTATGGATGTGCCAGATTAGTATTACACATTGCATATCTTTCACCATGAAACAGAACTAACAATTTAATGGCCCATTTAACAATTTAATAAACCACAATCCCTTCCACATGATTTTCAAAATCACTCAACAAGTAAACGTACAAAGCTCCCATAAAAATACTGTCAAGTCAACCTTCACACAACCAATGATTATGAATATGCAACAATTCGACCAAATAGCTATAAAAAATGAGAATATGCAATCAAAACGGAATATGATTGAAAACACCAAGGAAAAAAATGAACAGTAACTAACCTTGACATCAGTTGGCTGCTGGAAGATGAAAAGAAAGTAACCAACCACAAGCCCAACAAAAGATCCAAATCCAAAACCAAGGAAACCCAATATAGTACTGAAGAGACCCATGTCTACGATCTTCCCTGATCACATGAAACAGAGGAAAATCAAGATTCAACAAAAACACATTCCTTTCCCTGTTTCTGGTATTGCAAACTCATAACTCCTCCGGAACATTCATGGGCATGAAAAACCAAAAAATGGAAACCAAAAGGATGTAATAGGGTAATCTTGACATTATCCGAAAGTGCAATAAAGGAGCATTGAATTCTTGTGGCCAATGTTTACGTTGAATGATCCATAGCATTTACACAACGGCTTTGAAAAGGAAATTTTCAAGCGCGTGATATTTGCAAACTGTCGGTAACGGCCAAGTGGTTGAGTTTTGACGTTTTGTTTCATTATTCTAATTTTCCCTTTTTTCGGAAAAACTATTACATTTTTTAAGTGCTCAGAAAAGCAGTGATGGAGATGAACCACGTCCCGTTACTGCTACAGAATCCCCTGCTGTCACGTTGAATAATCTAATAGGAAAACATGATTGGTCTTTCCTCGCACCAAGCTTCTTGATATCTATGACATTCTATCTTGGTATGGATTTTGATTCTCGTTGTCGTTTTATTGTAAAACCACATCGATACTATTTTCATTTAATTGTCTCAGTTATGGTGTCTTTGATAGCAGCTTGTTGGTCCATTTAGACAGTCTCTTTCTTTTGTTCTGTTTATGCTGTAGACAATTATACATTTTGTTTGCATGTTGCAAACTTAGCAAAACTTGTTATATCGAACCATCAATAACAAATACACGATTCTACTACGTACTTTTATAGTAGAATTATCAACAATTTAATTGTTGCTTTCGTTGGCATCCTTAACACGCCCAATTATATAGAACGTGGGGGGTACACTGAGACTGCATTGGATTCTGATACGAATTAGCCTGGCTCTGGCCACGCATTTATGATTTAACCATCCAGCCTTACTTACGCTCAACAACTGTTTTAAAACTACCGTTACAGGTTACCGTATTGATTCATGAATTGATTAATTACCAGTTTAACACGTGCGTTGAGTGTACAAACTGAAGATTTTTATTTTTTACCGAGGAAAGTAGAGACCACCATAAGTACAAAATAAGCTGTTCTAGTGGGCAGGTGATAGAAAATGAAAGAGATAACGTTGTTGTGGTCATCACTGAAATGGGCATCATTTTCAGTGACGAGAAATTTTGTTTTTCAGCTTTGAGGGAGACAGAAGAGGCCCTCCGTATATTAATGACAAACGGACCCGGCCCCATAAAAGTTTACGAGTTTATTGGGCATGGACTATTATTGCTATCAGAGTCACGTACAATATAATTAATTATTTTGAGGGCTCAAAATTCAAATAGTTCATGTCGACAATCAAATGCAGCACTGCAGCACAGGCAATCCGCTGAAATGCTATTTAACCCAATCACTGTCTGGGTGATAAGTTGATGATGTTAACTATTCTGTTTTGTAAACCCCACCACCATTAGGAGGACGTCAGGTCGTTGCGTTGTTGTTGACGACGAGGCTTTAATATTGGGGTTTTCTTATTGGGTTGGGTTATGTCTGTCTAGAGAGAACAATTGAAAGGGGAAAATTAAAACGACAAAGACCAGCCCACTCTCACCATTCAGATCATTTGCTATATTGAAGTTTGTGAACACAAATGTTCCACACAGATTTTCTCGCATTGAATCAGATTCATACGCCTTTGCTGTGTTCGATTTAGGATATTTTACGAGGCAATCGGCAATTGTAAAATCCTAAACAATGGGAAGATTGTTCTTTTCCATTCCTCGGATACATAGGTGGCGCCAAAAAAAAAAACTGGACCGAAAATAGTTTCTCGTGATTTATGCAAAGGAGGGAAGTCGTTGATTTTATGGATAATTTCTTCTCTGGTTCAATTCCTGAAGATCTTGGTAATTGCAAGTCGCTGACCATAATTCGAATCGCAAATGATCCCCTTCGTGGAACAATTCTTGCTGGAAACTTTAATTTTCCATTGTTAAATATGATTTGAGTTAGACGATAACTTGTTATCAGGCGAACTTCCAGATAATATGTCAGGTGGTTCATTCAATGTGTTGAAACTGGCAGATTCAACGATAACTTCACCGGAAAAATCTCACCTGCAATTGGAAACTGGTCTAATCTTAATATTCTCTCTCAAAAATAACAGTTTCAATGGTGAAATCCCTGAGGAAATCTTCAATCTCAAGCCGATTTCGATAGATATCAGTGGAAACATCATCAGTGGTGAAATTCCCTCCTCTATTTCTGGATGCAGCTCTCTAACATCCATTGATTTCTGTAAAAACAGTCTCTATGGGGATATTCCGATAAGAATTGATAACCTGACAGTTCTGAGCATTCTTAATTTATCTAGAACAAACTCACTGATTCGGTACCAGATTAAATTCGATACATGACAGGCCTCACGACTATCGATCTCTCTTATAATGATTTCACAGGTGGTGTTCCCACTGGCGATCAGTTTATTTTCTTCAATGAACGTCATTTCCCATCTTTGATAAACTCAGTTCAACAATCGAGAGACAGCCATGCAGCGTCGTTTGACACTTCAAAAATTTTAATCACAGCAATGGCGCTAGTTAATGCTTTGTTTATTATAGAATTAGAATGAAGAGAGTCAAGCAATTAAGGCTCCGTATTACAAGTGGACATGCAGCCTTGTAACACAAGCAGCTGCAGTTCCTTGAAAGGCTATTCAACCAAATCACAAGGCTATAATGTCAGTGGACGACAAGTCGTTGCAGTGTCCTTTACATAAACGACGGATCTTTCATCACATGTGGTCTTAACGATGACGCTACAGTATTGGGCTCTGTTTGTGATTGGGTTCCGTTGGTCTTGAAAGAACAATTGAAAGGGGGTGATATTTTTCTCCACGTTTTGGGTAATTCTGACCGGTGGCTAAATTGAAGTTCACGATCAGTATCAATTATCAAATGTTGGCACAGATTGCTCACACTTGAGTGTACAGAGTGACATTGCCAATGGATGCCAATGCATTTGCCCTGTGCTATGTCCTATGAAGCATATTATACGTGGCAATTGTAAACTCTTAAGCAGTCGGAAGATTGTTCTCCTCCATTCTCCACAAACCCAGGAGGCACCAAATAAAGAACCCAAAATAATCTGTTCTGTTTTAACTTGTTACGAAGCTGTCATCTTTATTCTCCAATCCAAAGCACTAGTTTATATTACTTTATATTATTCTTATTCAGGATTCCCCACCAACGCCTACTTTATGCTCCAATAAATAGCACTACTTTATCTTATTCTTATTCAGGATTCCCCACCAACGCTTCTATCAAAGAGAAGAATAAATGTTGGTGTCGTTTGTTATACGCGATAATTCAATAAAAATAAATACGTAATTATATGTTATTGTATTGATTAGTAAAATTAATAATTTATTTATAAATTTTATTTATATTAATTACTTAAATATAAAGTTTTAAGAATAGTTATAAAAAAAATTAACTTAAATTTAATTTTTGAGATCCTAATATTGTTAAATATTTTCTATCGTAAGATTATCAATAATAAAACATTGATAAATTTATATTAAATCAATATATGTTATATTTGCTTATTTAGAGAAGAAAAGTAATTGATCTTATGAATTACTAATGAACGTGTTAACTTAATCTAACATATGAATGATTGTTAAACAACAAATATATCAAACTCACATTGAGTGTTATTTACATGTTTATGAGATTTGTATAAATTATGATAATATAGCTGATTTTTATACTTGAAGTCTCCACGGTATCTTATTTGTGAATCATAAATACTTTAATATTATACTTTTATCGTCCATAGCGAGATTTCAAATAGAGTAATGATTAAGTAATATAAAATATACACGAAGGTTATGAGAGATTAATAAATAATTAATTGATCTGTATAATATAAAATCGATATTCTAAGGAGCGCTATTTTTATATAAATGATCATATAAGACCATAAATATGACAAGTTCTAAAAGAAATTTCAGATGCTCTAAAATTATATTATCAGTTTTAGTCAAAAATTTCAATAGTTATGATTTAATAGAGTAGACATTTTTTGTACTTTAAAATCTTTGATGAAATACTTATAAGGTAAAATAATTTTATCATACGATAATCGTATACAGAATAGATTTCACTAAATTTTAATAATTTTTTAATTACGGGTCGTAATACATTGTTGATATTGTTTTTGATCTATAAAAATTAGTTTATTAATTAAAAAGTTAATTGATGATAAATTAATTATATTAATTTATCTAAACTTAAGAAATTTATAACTAATCTACATTACCAATATAAGAAAGAATTTAATGGATCACACACTAAAAATATTGAGAATTAAGATTAAATTATATAAATAAATAATTAAAGACTTAATTGTTAAGTTCATAATTTTAAAATATTTATATAATAGTTTTAAAAATTATTGGATTTAAATTATAATTATACAAAGTATTTGTATTTAATTATAATTATTTAATTATAAGTTTATTAATTTGATTAAGATAATATTATTTAATTAAATAATATTTAATTTAAAAATAAATTATTAATAAGATTAATAATAATTTTTTTACTTAAATTAAGATTTAAAAACTATTTTTTGACCTAAAATATATAGAGAAATAATTTTTTTAAGTTAAAAATTCTTAAAGAATGAAAACACATTTACGTAATAAAGATTTTAAAAAATTTTTAAAAATTAATTATGTGGATTATTGTTTGTGATAACTCATTTTCGGTAGTTGATCTAAGAAAAGGTGTTGGCAGCCGTAACTTTTGATTTTGATGGAAGTTACGAATCTGAAATTTTATAATTTATGAAGATATTAAAAGTTACGAATCTATAAATTTTTTAAGAAAAAGTTATTTAATGATGGAAGATCTTAATTCATTTATTTCTCCTTTAACTGATGTTACGAAGCATGCCAAAATGCTTAATTCCCAGGCAGGTGGTTCATCCACAAACCATGTGTCTGTCAAACTTCGTATTAATTTATGCATAACTAACTCAAGTACTTGAAAGTTCATTCCCTTCAGAAGAAGAAACTTTCAGTAGGAGAAAACAGAGATGAAAATCACTACAATTCGTAGTTTTCACATCCACATCTCCTTATTTATACTATGTAATATATGCTCTGCGTACAGTGACCTTGATGTTCTGTTGAAGCTAAAATCCTCCATGGTTGGACCAAAAGGTTCAGGCCTCCAGGACTGGGAGCCGTCCTCTTCAGCCTCATCTCATTGCTCCTTTACTGGTGTTATGTGCGACCAAGACTCACGTGTAGTTTCTCTAAACGTGTCGTTCATGCCTCTCTTCGGTACGATTCCACCCGAAATTGGGCTGCTAAAAGAGCTCGTGAACCTCACTATCAGCAATGTTAATCTCGCAGGGAGACTCCCTTCGGAGATGGCGAACCTCACGTCTCTCAAGGTTTTCAACATCTCCGGCAACGTCTTTCAAGGTAATTTTCCTGGCCAAATCATTCTTGGAATGACAGCGCTTGAGGTTCTCGACGCTTACAACAACAACTTCACCGGTCCACTTCCGGTTGAGGTTGTAAGCCTAAAAAATCTCAAACATCTTTCTTTTGGTGGCAACTACTTCACTGGCGAGATACCTGAGAGTTACTCTGAAATTCAGAGTTTGGAGTTGATAGGCTTAAACGGTAACGGACTTAACGGTACAGTTTTGTCTTTGTCTCGGTTAAAAAACCTTAGAGAAATGTATATCGGGTATTTCAACAAGTATATTGGAGGAATTCCACCTGAGTTTGGAACGTTGAGTAAACTCCGAGTTCTTGATATGGCGAATTGCAATATCTCGGGTGAGATTCCTACGAGTTTAGGCCAATTAAAGAGCTTGCAGCATTTATTCCTTCAATTGAATCATCTCACAGGTAAAATACCCCCCGAACTTTCCAGTTTGATTAGCTTGATCTCAATTGATCTCTCGTACAATGCATTCACCGGCGAGATACCTGAGAGTTTCTCAGCTTGGAAAAACATCAAGCTCATCCATCTGTTCAAGAACAATCTCCATGGTACAATTCCAGCCTTTATAGGAGATCTTCAAAATCTCTGCGTGCTTCAGCTGTGGGGAAACAACTTCACTAGTGAACTGCCGCAGTCTCTTGGCCAGAACGGGGGGCTCGTGATACTCGACGTTACTTCGAATCACCTGACCGGAACGATTCCTCGTGATTTGTGCAAAGGAGGAGAGTTGAAGTGGTTGATTCTGTTTGATAATTTCTTCTCTGGTCCAATTCCTGAAGAGATTGGCAAGTGCAATTCGCTAACCAAAGTTCGAGCACACAAGAACTACTTAAATGGAACAATTCCGGCCGGAATCTTTAATTTGCCGTTGTTGAATATGATCGAGTTAGATGATAACTTGTTGTCAGGTGAACTTCCAGAGATGATATCAGGTAGTTCTCTCAATCAGTTGAAAATTGCAAACAATAGGATCACTGGAAAAATCCCTCCTGCGATCGGTAGTTTGCCTAATCTTAATGTTCTTTCTCTCCAAAATAACAGATTCAACGGTGAAATTCCGGCGGAGATTTTCAGTCCGAAGCTGATTTCGACAATAGATATCAGTGGAAACAACATCAGTGGTGAAATTCCCTCTTCCATTTCCGGAAGCAGCTCGCTAGTGTCCATTGATTTTAGTAGAAACAGACTAGATGGGGTCATTCCGAAAGGGATTGATAACCTGAGAGTTCTGAGCAGTCTTAATTTATCTAGAAATCGACTCACTGGTCCAGTACCAAGTGAAATAAAATACATGACGGGACTCACAACTCTGGATCTCTCTTACAACGATTTCACGGGTAGTGTTCCCACAGGGGGTCAATTTCTGGTCTTCAACGAAACCTCATATGCTGGAAATCCCAAGCTCTGTTTGGCGAACGACGTCACTTGCCCGTCATTGATCAACTCAGTTCCACAATCGAGGGACAGCCATGTGTCGTCGATTGGCACTTCAAAGCTTGTAATCACAGCCATGATGCTATTTAATGCCTTGTTTATTATAGAATGAGCATTAAGAGAATCCAGAAATTAAAGGCTCCGGAAGCTCACTGCATTATAGCCTTATAGGCATTATAGCTGCTCCTATATTTCTAACCAAAGGGCGTACGTGATGAATTATGAAATAACATGAGTTAATATATCGTCAGTCGTTGTAACATCTAACAGTGGAAACTTCATTTTATTTTCTCTGTCATGTGTGGAATGACAAATCTTTGTAAAATGATTTTGAGCTCGTGCTTTGTCAATGCCATTGTTTGATGCCGAGGAGTACAAACTTATGATGGCTACTTGGACACAAATATTTTTGAAGATGAAAACATTCCCAGGTGACTTGTAAGTTTGTAAGCCTCGAGTAGTTCCATCCTTTTAAGGGGAAGTAGGTCCACCCTCAGCAATTCAAGCTATATATATATATATATATATATATATATTAAAAACACCAAGATCAATTCCTATGAGAAGTTGACCAATAGACAACAAAACTACAATGCACTTACGGGAGAGATACCAGAGAGTTTCTCGGCATTGAAAAGCATCGTTCTCGTACATCTGTTCAAGAACAATCTTAACGGTTCAATTCCCCTGTTTACAGGAGATTTTTCAAACCTTGAGGTTCTTCAATTACGGGGTAACAACTTCACGCTTGAGCTGCCCGAGAATCTTGGCCCAAACGGGAAGCTCTTGATTCTAGACGTTTTGTCGAATCACCTCAGCGGAATGATTCCTCGTGATTTGTGCAAAGGAGGCAAGTTGAAATCGTTGATTCTGATGGAATATCTCTTCTCCGGTCCAATTCCTGAGGAGCTTGGTAAGTGCAAGTTGCTAGCCAAATTTCGAGCGATGGAAAACTTTCTCAACGGTACAATTCCTGCTGGAATTCTTAATTTGCAGTTGTTGACTATCATCGAGTTGAAAGACCTCCCCGGAAACATATCAGGTTACTCACTCACTCCGTTGAAACTGGCCAACAATGACCTTCCCGGAAGAATTCCACCTGCTATAGGAAGTTTTCCTAATTTAAATATTCGATCTATCGAGGACAACTGAGTTAGCGGCGAAATTTCGGAGGAGATTTTCAGTCTGAAGCTGATTTCGACAATAGATATCGGGAGAAACGGTGAAATTCCGTTTTCCATTTCTGGATGCAGCTCGCTAACATCTATTGATTTTAGTAGAAACTGTCGATATGGGGACATTCCAAAAGGTATTGATAACCTGAAGGTTCTGAACATTCTTAATTTATCTAGAAACAAACTCACTGGTCCAGTACCAGATGAAATTAGACACATGACCAGCCTTACAACTCTAGATCTGGCTTATAACAATTTCACGGGTAGTATTCCCGCCGGCGGTCAGTTTCTGGTCTTCAATGAAAACTCATTCGCTGGAAATCCTAACCTCTCTTTACAGCAAAGCGTCACTTGCCCATCTCAGATAAACTCAATTCAACCTTCGGGTGACTGTCATTTGGCACTTCAAAGCGTCTAATCACAATCACGGAGCTACTAGCTGTCTTATTGACGAATTGCCCTGAATCTCACCGCATTCAAACCGCTAGCTGAGGACGTACGTGATTGAAAATCAACTTCAACATATGCTAGTCAGCTATGCTATCACATCTCATTCCGAAATCATATTTACTAATTTTCAAAAACGACGTCTTAATATTCATGAAATGATTGGAGCCTTAAATATTGAGCCCAGCTTATTCTGGACTGCTTTGACAAACCAGGAAATGAATTAGATAAAGCCCATATGGCCCAAGTCTGGCAAATAAACCAAGCCCGTGTGATTGATCAATGTCCACCCTTCACGGGAAAGGTTTAAAAAAGATCTGTGCCTTGGATGCTAGTGCACTCGAGCACACTAACTTGTTGGATAACTAAATAAGGAAAATTCGGAAGGAATACAATGACTTGGATCTGATTCAGAAAGAGGTAAAAAAAATATTTTATCTTTTATCACTTGGTATTCTTTTCATAAACCGACCTTTTTCTTCTTTATTTAGACACAAGATGGCCCTTTACATCATGCAATGCATGACCAACAAAAGTATAATACTCTTGCCTTCCATTGACTTTCATATGATAATATCCAATGAGTTGAACTGATCTGACCATGGTTTTGATAAAAACTAATTGGAGCCTGCAGCTAGCCAGCCAACAGTATATGAACGACAGCAGTTGAAAATGGCCAACAGCCAACCAATAACTACAAGCCGTCGAGAAATATAAAACGAGCAGCAATAAATTTAAAATTACATGCATCCATCCACCTTTGAATCCGTGTGTCACAGGACTATTTTTTCTTAAGTGAAATTTGAATTCGTACAGTATTTTCTATATTTATTAGCGTGTTAAACTAATAAATCAGCCTAAATAAGTATATATACAGTAAGTATAAATAAGTTAATTGTCTACAAACATAAACAAATAAAAAATAATAAAAAATAAGTAAATATCTTATAGTAATATAATTTAAAGTAATATTAATAAAATATACAATAAATAAATAAATAACGAACAAACAATCAATAAATATATAAGTATTCAATAAACAAGTATCACAATATATCAAATAAATAAAATTAAATAATTTAAAGAAGAAAGGGTACATAACAATATTTTACTGATGCCTCCTTAATTGACGGTTAGGGATTCACTAGTTGATCTTATACCTCTTCAATTTACGGTTATGCACTCACTAGTTGGTCTTAGACGCATTGACGGTCATTACGCGCTGCATGATTTGCATTGCCTTGTTTTTGCATTAAAGTAATATTTGTATTTCAATTTCCAATTGCACAAGATACGTATGAAGAATGAGGCTTCTATCGAATGGTCGGTGCCCGTGTGAGTGGTAGTCAATCACGTCACCCCTACAAGGCATCGATATGTGAATCTCAATTCCAGGTCTAGTGAATAAAAATATAATATTTAATATGCTTACCAGCCGTCGGATGTGCATATTATGTAGGGCCCAATTATGATATTTTCACACCCATTTGCTAGAATTCAATAGAGCTGGTCCACTAACCACTACGATGGAGACGGAGACTGCTCAACTAACAAATCTAGTAGTATGACTAGTTATTGATATGATCAAATTATTATTTTATTATTAAACTTCGATCATAAATACATAAATTATATTTTTATTTGTAAAATTATAAAAATTAGGGACTTTAATGTTATTATCCTTACGTGAAAACTTCAACACTCGGCGAATACGTTAATCAAATCACATGCACGATGAAATCTCAACAAGGCAAAGCGAAAAATTGGCGGTGGCAGATATAACGCCACGTGTACGATAACTAGGTCTCCTTGCAATTTATTATTGTGGGACTATTTGATTTATATAACGTGTCGAAAATCTTTAATAATTGTGTCGTTCTCATTCATTCCCTGCACATAAGGTCACGAAGACAAAAACAATACCTAAAATCTGACCGAGGAGGATATCAACGGTCAGAATCAACTCAACGGCTATAACAAAATACGTAATCTAATGGTTAAGATCGCTTCGGCGGTTGCCGCCCTACAGTGTTACCGGTCTTGGGACTTTGGGGTAGCCGACCTCAACGGTTGTCAGTAAATTAGGAGTGAACGAGACGTTTTAATTAAAAATGAAAAATATTAAAATATAAAGTAGCCGTTGGAGGCTTCTGTTCTATAAAAGGATGTACTCGGTTGAAGATTGATGAAAGCTGGGTACTGAAACTATTATATATATATAATTAAGATAGGGTAAATTAGTTCCGTTCTGGGTCAAAATTCTTCATATCGATCAAGGGTCTGATGATGATCATTGAATGATCATTCCTAGTTGAAAACTCTGAAAACTTTTGTTAGTAGTTTTATTTTGTTTTCTATTCGTCTTTCTGAGCAACTTTCCTGAAAAAAATCTGTAAGGATTTCAGTATTATAAACTGGTATAATTAGCTTCGTTTAGGAAGAAGCTTCAGGCGATTGATCGTTTTATTTTTAAGATCACAGCCTTTGGTTTTCTACTTTTCTTAATTAGTTTGGTTGTAGTTTGCACTCTGCTGTTGAAATTTGTATCTAGAGCTTTGTTTGTATTAATATGGAAATTATTTTGGCACAATCCACACCTGATCATCCATTTTCTGCTTACAAGCAGATGAAAAACAGTCGTGGTTTCATTTCTAAACCCAGTGAAAATATGCAAAGAGGTATTTTGTTAGCTCCTCCTCCTCCTTCAATCTCATATTCATATCCTTATTCACTTTCAGTTCATAATTATCAGCAGCAACAACCACCACCCCCTCTGCTTCCTCTACCAATTCGTAACTCTCTCCCATCTCGAAGCCGACACCTTTCTTGCTCCCCGCCTAACAGAAAATCCAACAGGACCAGATACCAATCTCTGACGCCTAAGAAATCAAAACAACCCACCAAAAGAGAAGATGAATCAAAGCTAGATTTTTATAAACAAACTGAAAAGACTGTGGCAACAAGGACAATTTCAGGGTCTTTCATAGTAACATCGATTAACCGTTTAGGACCAGACCCAAATGATCTTCCAAAGGATGTATCTAAAGTTTTTTCTGCAGGTACTGTTGCTGTCAAGGATTTTGAAAAGTTTTCAGGTTCTGCGTTTACAATCTCTCCTCCTCCAAGTAGCTTGCCTTTGCCCAAGTTCTCCCTTAGACCAAAACTGATCAGTTGTAACGCTGAGGCTGCTGAGATTGATGCCGGAGCAACAGACAATCTTCGCCGACTGTTACGCCTCAGTTGAAATTTGTTTTCCTTTCAGTAATGAATCATTGGTGATCGAGAGTATGCTTCAGACATTGTTGATTTGGGGGCTATCGTGTAAATAAAGCATGATCGAGAGTATGCTTCGGTCATTGTTGCTGTAGCTCTTGCTTTATTTTCTTTTTTTTTTTGTTTCAAATTTGTTTTCTTGGTCATTGGGAAGTTTGTGATCACCCTATGAGTTTTTGAATTGGGGTGCACAAAATGATACATGTAAGCTTTGGATTTTACTCTACTTTTTGCAAATTGAAATAACAACACTACTTTGCATTTCATGATAGCTTGTAGCATACAGATATCACAAACGGTTGAATAGTATAGTTGATATCTTCACAAAAATTCTGTTAATGGATTGAAATTGTACATAAACAAGAGTAATTTCTATCTTCTCTTTCTTCCATGTCTAACAAAGATGCAATAATAGTCGGTCTTGACAAAATTCGGACCTTTCATGCCAGAATCTGATGTACTTAAAACTCAACTCTCTGTACATTTGTGGCCACATCGTGGGCAAGAATAATAAGTAGTCTGCCCTTCATCAGCTGATCTCGTCTGTTCAGATAGAAAAGGAAAAGTTAGGTTATGTTCATTGCGATGAATTGAAAGGAAATGTGCAATTCGTGAGAGATTTACTTGTCTGGTTGTATAATACATCTCTGGATTTTGGCATTTTTCGCAAGTCCGTTTTACCTGTCAAATAAATTGATATTAGAAAAATAAAAAATAAACAACAGATTCAGAGGAATATTATCAGTGTACATTGGTGTTTTAAATGCAGTTACCTTGGACAATTGCAACTTGTCGTCTCCTTTATCTGCCCGAATCTGATCAAATAGAGAGATGCCCAACTCTCTTCTAATATCCTGAAGCCCAAACACAACAAGGGCACAAAGAATAAAAAGGAATACCATGAATGAACAGGGAAAAAAATACAAAGTTTGGATGCAAAACACAAGTAACAAGGACTAGCAGATGCTGATATTAACATGAAAAATGATAAAATTTCAATTTCATTTAAAGATTATTTTGAGGAAGCTACTTCATTACGCTTAAACATGTGCATCAAATGTGAATGAAAATTGCTATACAGTAGATTGTTTTTTGTAAATCTGTACAGTACAAATAAAAAAGGGGCATCAACAAGCAAATCCCACAAATTGATCCAAGCAAAAGATTATTCAAACTATCCTAATGGACTAACAGACCAACTAGACATCACTAGTCCAATAATCCACAAATTAACCACAATAAATTCTGAATTTAAAGGGAAAAAGAGAGCATGTAGATAAATTAGTTGGTACCAGAGTAAACAATTCTCTCTGGCATATCATTTTGCTGCAAGCAATATCAATTAGATGAAAGTAAAGTGACGCATCCCTAGTAACCTAACAGTAATATGCCTTCCTATTCTGTTAGAAGCTATCACGTTTAATAGATTCGCATTACTGCTATAACTCTGTCCCATCCTATTCATCCACAATTCTAACCTGTTAAACAATTTCTACGTCGCTCACACCTGAACAACCAGTTTATAACAGAGATCAACCTACTCAATGATTGATATACCAGAGCCCTCCTCTCTCTCACCACACTGAGTTACACACTTGAAAAACAAAAAGAAAGATTATGGAAAGTTTAGAAAAAATGACACAAATGATGTTGTATATGTATTATAGTTCCTTCCATAATTTAAACAACCATTTCAAAAGCACAACAACTTGGCAGTAATTATTTCAACAACAACAGCAAATTAGATAAAGCAATACCTCGGCAGTAATCGTGTAACTTATTTCTCTGTCAGCAACTTCTGCAGGCAGTAGTTGTCAGTTCAGAAAGTACAAAGTCAGTTAAAAATAAAATAAAAAAAGAAAATCCTTTCTTAGGGCTTGAAACAAAAATCAATTGGCATTCATCAATAAGGTTTCTGTTGCGCTCCAAAACCCGAATGTAAGAGAATAATAGTTTTTGGAATCATCAATAAAACTTTCCTCCCAAACCTCTACTGTATATAGTTTTTAGGGCATAAAATAGAAAAAAAGCTATGCATCAAACGAATACCTTCAATATTTCTCTTAAACTTGCACAAGGGACATACAACATACTTTGATTCTGAACACATCATTGTCCCACAGAATTTGCAGAACAGGAAATCACGTCCTAGAGGATCTGCCATGAATGCGCTTTCTATGAAAGGCCAACAGAATAAGGCAGTTTTAGAAGAATACTTTAAGAGATTACTAAGCAACAAATCGAAACTGTTCATTATGAAAAAGAATCAAATAAATAACGAGGAAATCCAGACAGATTTCTGCTAAAATATGCCATCGTCTTTATACTATCTAAAATGTTATTCATTCATTCATTCGAATTACATGTTCATAAAACAGAATTAGCAAATAACAAAGGTTACCAGCATCACAGTTACAGCAACTCATAATCCATTAAAAGAGATTCAGCGCTAAAGATTTAGAATAATCCCTACTACTCATTTCTATCAAATCAAGACTGACAATCAACAGCATAATTTTTGTTTCTCCTTTTTGCAGTTAGTAACAGACAATGATTTCGGAAGATACCTTGTTTCGGAGGTTTACAACTATGCCAGATTAAGAGATTCCTCCTGCAATGAAAAAATTAGCTAAGGTTGTGTTCTATAAACCCTAGGATGATAAACCCTATGAGGTTTGGGTTTCAGAGATGGTCAACTTATTTATCAAGGCCCAATCTAACTAGGTGAATATAGCAATTGAGCCCATTGTTAATAGTTTAAAACCCACCAGTCTTTTCTTCTAAGCTGCTTCCTTCTCCAAATCCAAATAGATAGCAGGGCCTCTCATCTTTCGATTCGTATATAAGTTAATGCTTTTCTTTTCTGTTGAAAGATTTTCTTGGAAGATCATTGGAGCTGTTTGGTAGGTGAGAAAATTCCTGGGAACTGCTTCCATTCATTGATTTGTTCACAGTTGTTAATGCTCTATCAGGGTGTCTCTCTCATTAAAGGTTGGCGGGAATGGCGTGAAATTCCCTTTATAAATTGAAGAGACTTCCCTTCACTACTCTTTATTAAAGTGAGTTTCTCGACGCAGAAGTGTAAAATGACATAATTTTGAAATTTAACCTTATTTCTCCCAGTCTGGATCTCTTTTCTAAGTTCCAACGTAACAAAAGAAATGCTTAATTCAATGATTAACACGCATATCATTAATTTAATATCAACTTATTGCCAAATATAGGTATATTCTGTATGCAGTTCCATAGATATATATTAAAAACTCAAAAACAAACTCTTACATGCTTACATTTGTTTATGGGCAGCAAATTATTTAAAGCTTTAAATCATTATTATTCAATAGCCTAGCTTGTAAGAGGCAATTACCCAATAACTTGTGTGTTCTTTTCCTGTTGTAGTCTGATTAATTGCTTGTAGACACCATTAGCTTTTCTGATAAGCTGTTCATGGCTGCCAATTTCAACAACTTTCCCCTGTTGCAGCACTGCAATTTTATCTGCATCACGAATGGTAGACAATCTGTGTGCTACCATTATTGTGGTTCGGCCTTCCATAAGTTTATCAAGAGCTTCTTGAACCGACTTCTCAGATGCAGTGTCCAATGCACTTGTGGCTTCATCTAGAAGAAGAATGGATGGATTTTTCAATATTGCTCTGGCAATTGCCACCCTTTGTTTCTGCCCTCCTGATAATTGCACCCCTCTGTCACCCACATGGGTTTTATAACCTTCAGGCATTCTACTGATGAATCCATCAGCATTTGCTGTTTTGGTTGCATTGATTACCTCAATTTCTGATGCTTCCTCGTTTCCGTACTTGATGTTTTCGTAAATAGTTGTTGAGAACAATGCTGGCTCTTGCTGAACTAATCCTATTTTTCGCCTTAGGGATCTCAAGTTTAAGGTTTTGATATCATATCCATCTATCAAAACTGTACCTGAAATGGGGTCATAAAATCTCATGACAAGGGCAATCACAGTACTCTTTCCAGACCCACTTTGGCCTACTATGGCAAGACTTTTGCCAGCTGAAACTTTCAGACATAAGTCCTCAAAAATTGTGATATCAGGTCTCACAGTGTACTTGAAACTCACATTTCTGAACTCTATATTGCCTTTGATATGAGTTACCACTTTTGATGCAGGATCATCAGGTTCCATGGCGGTTTTTCTGTAGAGAATGCCGAAAACTGACCCAAGTGCTTGTGAACCCTTCACAATGTCTGGTGCAAGGGCAAGCGTTTCGGCTATTCCTAGTGCTGTGATTATCAGAACCATGAAGGATTTCATGATGTCTCCAAAGTTGGAGTCTTTTTGCTTGATAAGAACTGATGCATACCAAAGGCCAAGTGCATAGGAACACATACAAAAGAACTGCGATAAACCATAGCCAAAACCTGATATGTGGCCTCGCAAAAGTGCTTGCTTGTTGGGTTGGCTTAGTTCTGAGGCAAACTGGATTGAGATCCGGTTTTCAATGCCATATGCAGCAACAGTGCGTATATTGGCAATTGCTTCACGAGCCACAGAAGTTGCTCTAGAGTAGGCACCACTGTAATCTCCTCCAAAACCCTTAAGAAATAGTTGCTGTAGAAAAAAAAAAGCATATATGAAATTTTAAACCATTATTTCCAAGCAGCAGAGATGACTAAGGTGATTTTTAGGACTAACCTCGGCTATGAAAGCTCCAATAAGCAGGGGCAAGGAGGCAACAACGACAGCTGCTATGCGCCAACTTAGTATAAAAGCTATAACAAATGCAGTGATTGTGAGAGACACATTCTGCACAATTATTGATAGCCGTTCAGCAAGAGCACTTCGTACTAACGTTGCATCTGCCGCTAAAGTTGATGTCAACGAACCAGTATTGTTCTCATCCAAATCAAACCAGCCAATCTCATTAGAAAGGATAGCTGCAGTTGATAAAAAGAAAAGCGATCTCAGATTACTCGGTAATGCTGTCAGTATAAATTAATTTTTTTTTTTTTACATAAATTGGACAATGAAGAGGGAAGAACCTGAGAACATTGATAAGCGAACTCGAGCTGTCAAATGCTCTCCCATCAATGTGTAAAAGTAGTGTTGCAACAAATATACAGGAATGGTGAGAATCGCCACTCCAACAAAAATAAGAGCTACCCGGTCGATCTCGTGTTTGATTTGAGAATCATCAGGAGAGTAAAATGCAGTCAAGATATGCGTGATTCCAAGGGCAAACAAAGGAGCTTCCATGCCAGCCAGAATGGCGCCCACGGATCCAAGCAGAGCATAGGGCCACTCTGGTGCATTTAGTTTTAGTAGTTCCCAAATTGTTGGGGCGGGAGCAAAATTTTGGTCACTTGATTGAAGTTCTCTTGATTTACTTAAGCCAAACTCGACTTCATAATTTCGACTGTGAGTAGGATCTCGGAAGCTAGAATGCCTAGAAGAACCTCGGAAGCTAGAATGCCTAGAAGAATCAGAGTAACATATTGATCTTGGATTTGTAAAATGTTCAGATGTTTGCAAGCTCACCAGAGTTGCGTATTCGCCTCCCTTGGATATTAAGTCCATATGAGTTCCACACTCAACAACTTCACCATTCTTCAAGACAATAATTTTGTCCACATCTCGAATAGTGGATAAGCGGTGAGCAACGACAATTGTAGTCCGATTTGACATAATTTTTTCGAGTGCCTGTTGAACAATGAGTTCTGATTCTGCATCAAGAGCGCTGGTGGCCTCATCTAGAAGTAATATCTTTGGGTTTCTCAACACTGCTCTTGCAATAGCAATTCTTTGTTTTTGCCCTCCAGAAAGCTGAGTTCCTCCTTCTCCAACCTAAATTCAAGAAACCATCAAATTTCAGTCCAAGAATAATGGAGTTAACAGGAACCAAAAATTTTTAACAGTTCCTGTGTGGTACAAGTGGCTTGGAATATGACGCACCTGAGTATTGTAACCATCAGGTAACCCTTGAACAAAAGAGTGTGCATTAGCAGCTTTGGCTGCTTCGATAACCTGACTCATGTCTGCATCTTCTTTACCAAGCAGAATATTGTTTGCTATAGTTGTGGCAAATAATGCTGGTTCTTGACTAACCAATCCCATCTGTTCTCTCAACCATTTTAGCTGAAGACTCTTAAGATCATGGCCATCCAACAATATATTCCCTAGTGAATGTTGGTCCATATTTCAAACAATCTCTTAAAAGTTTTAATGGAAATTAATAGTTTATGTCAAGTAGATTCCGATACCTGAGGTGGGTTCATATAAACGCTGAACCATGGATATGATAGTACTCTTTCCAGATCCACTGGGACCAACAAATGCAAAGGTCTTCCCAGCATCTATTTCAAAGCTCAAATTTTCGAAGATCAAATTATTGGGTCGTGAGGGATAAGCAAAACTGACATCAGAAAATTGAATTTGCCCTGCCAATTTGTTCAACATAATTCCTTCATCATCTGGTCTTTCAGAGGAGTTAGATTCTGTTTTAATCATACTAATGATATTGGCAGCAGCAGCCTGGCCTTTAGCAATTGCAGCAAGGTTTGGAGCAGCTTGACCGAGAGCACTACATAAACAAGAATACAATATGATTAACCGGCGATAAAATCCATAAAAAGCCGTTACATGGACTTACAATCCACTGAAGATGACATTGATAATTGTCGTGAATGCTTTTCCTCCATTTGTGTGGCCATGTCTGACAAGTATACCGGCATACCAGAGAAGAAATGCCCAAGCACAAAACAGTAGCCCATAAGTTAAACCAACCCCAACCCCTTTTGCAACTCCACTCTTCTTCCCCAGATTAAGGGCATTTTTAAGAGAATCAGAATATGCTTCTACTGCTTTGTCCTCTCCTACAAACGAGTATACAGTACGAACTTGCGAAATAACCTGATCCATGCAAATGATATATCAAGATGCAGTAATAAATCTCGAATTAAGGAAGCAAGTGGATTACCTCTTCTGCAGTCTTCCCGGCTTCAGCATAAGCGGCCTCACCTTTCTCTGATAGTGTAGACATAGTTATTGTATAAGCTCCCCCTGCTACTGCTATCAATGGAACCACGGCGAGTGTGAGAAGTGTAAGCTGCCACACCGATGTAAATCCTACGGCAAATCCAACAAAGAACTGAGAAAGGTAGCGCAAAGCATGGCCAGTCTGCATCAAGATATACGAGGAT
This sequence comes from Cedrela odorata, assembly GCA_035584115.1. NCBI lineage: Eukaryota > Viridiplantae > Streptophyta > Magnoliopsida > Sapindales > Meliaceae > Cedrela > Cedrela odorata. The sequence goes on along the minus strand of JAXCLQ010000002.1, from coordinate 1,740,420 downwards.
AGAATTAAATATCCTAGATAAAAGTTTTGGTCAACATACTAACAAGTATATACAGCTCCTTGTTTGCTGGTGTACCTTGTCACCAATTGCATCTTGTACAAGTATTGCATCGCTTGAAATACGAAAAATGATGTTGGAATCTCTGGCTTCTGTGTCGAAAAAATTCATATCCTTTCTTAAGACTGATTGAAGATACTTAAGACGCAAGCGAGCGGTCTGTCTCTCCCCAGTTTGCATCCAGAATGCAACTCCTGAAATGATTCTGTCAACGATCGACTAAAAAGGAAAGCAAAGCAGCTACCATGAAAGGTAAAATTGTGCTGCTCAAATGAGGCTTGAAATCAGAAAACACACCTATCCATGCTGAAACCAAAGCAACAAGTCCAAGATACACCAAGTAAAGGGCATGCTGCAGATTAGAGGAATACAAGATGTCATATGAAAATTGGACCCAATTTTGAGATACTAATTGCTGTTTATCAGCTAAAATATTAATTATACAACCAATTTCTGTACAATCACCAATCTTGACATGTAGATTGACAATCTATAACATATTTCCTTTTAAGTATAAAAAGAATCAGTAACTGCAATTAGTACAAGTTCAACATCTCAGCCCTATGCCCAAGTGTATTAGTACAGATATTTGTAACAAACTTTCGGCCATTGGAGGCATTTTTTTTTTACCTCGGAGACGCGAGAGGACAATCTGTGAGGATTTGAAGATAAATGCCCTAAAGAATCAATCATACGACCAAACAAAATGAAAAATACAGGAAGTGTAGCGCCATGGATGAACGCCCCTAGACTTCCGAAGAACATCAAGACATGGTCAATTTTATCAGCAGCAGCAAATAAACCAAGAAATGAAACACTCTGCTTTTTTCTTGGTTCTATTTGCTGGTTCACTATCTGAACTAAGTTATCATCGTTAAGCCCAGCGGAGATCACCTCAACTTCTTCCATTGAAGACTGGCTACAGATTGATTTTTCAAGCACCGTGCACGTATGCAATCACATACACATGCAGAACAAGCAGAATGAAGATATCCAAAAGAGAAAATGGGACATAAGAGACAAGTTGTGTCTCATGTAGAGCCTGCAGAGGAAAATGAACAACTCCCGCCAATAAAAGTCAAGGTTAACTAGTTGGCCAACCGACAACTCGGCCTCTTAACTATCTTTTGAAAAAAATTAGTGGTTAATGTATGGTGCTAAGAGGACGTACGTCAACATATACAATGCTCTAAGATATCAGATTTTACCAGCAATTAAGCTAACAACTTTGTCAACCGATTTTTCTGGTTCTGTGGTTGATTCACTTAATGTCAATGATCGTCTTTTTGCTTCTTAAGCTTTCGCGTGGACCCTCTAACAATTAGCGGGATGGTGATTGATGAAAACTGATCAGCACAGTCTTGACAATGAATGTCAAGCTTAAGGGCAACCGTGCCATGTGATCGTTTATTTGTATTTACTAGATGTGGTAGTATTGTTTTATCAGGAATAGGGCATGAGAATGTGACTGTTGCAATCAAAATTTGGCTACCCTGCAAACAATACTGGTTTAATTACAGTAAACCAAAATGTATTACCAGAATTAAAAAGTTAGTTGTTAATCTATCTTTGATGCTCCATATCTACCTAACCTGTCTTCACAGTTCCACCACCTTCGTTCATATGACAACGATGCCAAAATCTGATGGGTACATACTGAAAGCAAATGCCTACAGGGCAAACAAAATTTCCATGGCTGCATTAAAATTTTGACAATATGGAGCACATTGAATAGATATAAGACTCTATTGTCCTTATCGTTTAATGCTTTTCATAGAATCATATGGAAGTATTCTCAATTCTTTACTATCATAAGCTGAGAGTGTTCAGTTTTCATTAATTTCATTAATGTTTGACAAATGATACTTCCACTCTGTTCTGTTTAAGTCACTGTGAGAGCAGATACTCTGAAAATTATGATCTACTATTCTCTGGGGAATTAAAAATAAGGCATTATTAGCAATCAGTTACTATCAAGAGCATTAAATTTGCCAGCTACTTGATTGAAATAGTGTCAACAAAACTGAACCTTCTGGAACTAGTATAAAGTTTTATACTTGTACTGATCCTCGAAGTACTTTTGCCCTACCTTTGTTCTTAAATGAAGCAGCTACTGCAACATATATATATATATATATATATATAGGTTAGTACACCTCACAATCAATTATCAGCAACAAAATTTACAAGGCATGCAATAAGACAGTCCATTACATGAACCCATGATATGTTGTTTCTTTTTTCCTTTATGCTTCTTGGCATTGTGGCGCGATCATTTATACTGATTACATCGTGGAATCTACTAACTTCTGTTTACATTACTAGCAAAAGACTACCCAAAATGAAAAAAATACACGTGTGATAGTGGGTAATCTTAAGTTGAAAAATAAACAATAATATCAAAATTGTACATCGGACAAATCGTGCGTGATACAAGAAAAAATAGAAAAAAAAAACGAGTTTACGACTCATTTAAATTATAAGAAAATATTTTATTTATAAAAATTTATGTAATTTCTTAAATAATGCATAAATCAAGTATTAATTATATGCTGAGTATATATCATAGTAAAATTAATTTGATTCATAACAAACAAGTATTTAAAAAAAATATATCATGCTTAGCAAAAAACTTTTGTCTAAACAGAAAAGTTATATCTTACCATGCAATTCCGTATTCTGATCTCGTAAACATACTATATCCCTAGCTTCATATTTGTTAAGGTCTCGTAAATATGTCACAATCAAAATCAACATTACATTCATGTTGTATATTATTTTATAAATACTTTACACATCAAATGTATAATATGAACATCTAAAAATATCAAATTTAAATTATTAAATTATTATGCACATGAATAATTGTAATCACATAAAATTTAATTATAATATAATTTATTGTTACATATATATAATAATAATAATTTAAAAGTGTCCATTTACAATCAATCTTAGATGATTTCAAGATTTTTTGCATTTCTTACTATCGCACTCACTCATAAACACACGTAATTTAAAAATTAATTATTAAAATCGATATAAATTACAAATATAAAAATATAAATATTTTAATTTCATAATTATATCACCCATTAACTTTTTGAATATATATTTAGTTTTCCAAACATGTTTTCTATAATTTTTTTTTTTTTTATCTTCTTACAAATTTTCTTTAATTTTTTATTTTGTTCTTTTGCATCTGTTCCATTTGCTCTCTCTTCAGTTTTAATTTAAATTGCAAAATCAAATTTTGAAGTAAGCAAGTATAATAATATATATAGGGCATGTTTGGTACGCATGATAAGATATGATATGATAGGATAAAATTAATAATTTAGGATATAATAAAATAAGATATAATTAATAAATTATAATATAATATGATTATGTGTAATATTATATTATGTTTGATATATAATAAGACAAGATAAAATTATATGTATAATTATACTTTTAAAATTATTAAAAATTAAATAAAATATTTATTTATATAAAATAAAATAACAAGTAAATATTTTAAAATATTAATTTAAATTATTTTCTAATTTTAAATATTGTTTTTATTCTATTCTATATTATTCTAAGGGTTATAATGGTATAATTTTTTTTTATTATTATTTGTTTATCAAATATATTGACTCAAAGATAATTTAAGTGAGCTGGTATATTTTATCCACCATCCTGTTGCTCTTAAACGATAGTCCAATTTCATCCCTTATCCTCTCTGAACCAAACGAGGCCATAATATGTTCGAACGCATGCCTCATCCCTCGGCTTCCAATATAGAAGCCTAGTGTTACACTATCCGTCACTTGTATCCGTGGTCCTCATACTGCGGAAATTGGGCCGGAGCAAATACTACCAGGAGGTAGCCCATATTATACTAATGTGTTGGGCCAGCCCAGCCCCTTGAGCTATTTTAGTTAAGATATAGTGATATAGTGATGTAGTTGGATAGTTGGTAAGGATTACCCTTATTAAGCCGAAGCACATGGAGCTGGTAGCCTGCCTGGTGCCAAATTCATCCCACGTGCTGACGTGCTCCCACCAAATTAAAAGTAAAATCCGTACTTAATTTCCGAAATTAACGGAATCGAAATTATCAACACGCTGGAAGTATCCCAAGAAATTCCAGTAAAAAAATATTTTATTTAGGAATTGCCGGAGAGAGAGAGATATCGATTTTCCATTTTTACTTTTTTGCCCTAATTATTTGCTGAGACTTTGGCACGTCCGTTGGAGATTCTATAAGCTGATCAATTGGTGTCTTAAGAATAATCATCGCATGACAGGCACCGCCTCGCATGTTTATAGCGGGTCCCATTTTTCATTTTATACGTGTCGCTGTCTTATTGGTTCTTAGTAGGAGCAAAACTGATTTTTTTGGAGAAATTTCAGTTTCGTCTCTAATATTTTACAAAATGTTTTTCTTACTCCTCTAATTTAATATAATATCACAAAAATCTCAAGTATTTAATACTTTGTTTCAATTTAGTCCCTTTTTTTCAATCAATTTTATTTTAATCCGATGATCAAAATTTTGTTAGGATCCTTCCATCAAATCTGTTGAATCAGTTAGAGAAATAAATTTTCACTCCTAATACATTTTTACTAAAAGATGTAATTAATAAAGATTTCATTGTAGGGACTAGAGTGAAATAAAGATATGATATCAAATTAATGGGATAGAATAAGATTATCCAAGAAATTAGGGACTAAAATGTAGTTTTCCCATTCCTTTTTTTTTTTTTTTAAATGTATTTAAATTATGAGTAGTAGTACATTGAAGGAATACGAAATGAAATGAATAATGAAAATGAAATATGTGGTAAATGATGATAAGGAGTTGTTGGATACATAGCTGGCAAAAGGTTGGCTAGGTCAGCTACCGTTTCAACAGCAAAGCAATTTCTTTTCTCTTTCTCTAATTGGCTTATCATCCCTTTCATTTCTCTTTCTCTTTCTCTTTCCCTTTCTGTGTCTCAATTTGTTTTGTTTTGTTTTGTTTTGTTTTGTTGCCCATCCGCTTTTCCCTCTGTCTTTGTCCGTCTCTGCAATTAGGGTTTTAATTAGGTGGAATACTTCGATCAAGGTTTTGTATCAATTTGTTAGTTTCCGCCGACGTTGATGAGGTGAGATATCTTTTCTTGATTCAGAATGAAGAAAATCTGAGGACAAGTGTAAAGAAAAGAGACGATTACTCTTTATAAGGTATTATTGGATTAAAATTACAAAGAAAGAGATCTGGTAGTGGTGGAAATGAGCGCGTCCAGGTTTATAAAGTGCGTGACTGTCGGCGACGGTGCCGTTGGTAAAACCTGCATGTTGATTTCCTATACCAGCAACACTTTTCCTACGGTAAGTTACTAATTCTTCATGTCTTTTATTTGTTCTTGATTCTCTGTTGCATGATAATGCGGTTTCGATATTATAGTTTTCATTTATTTATGAATTTTCAAGTTTGTGATTGCTCGGCGAGTTTCGAATTTTGAATGTTTGAGGGTTTTAATGCATGAGTATCCAGATCAGGTGTTATTCTAAGTGATTGCAATGCACAATTTCTCTAGTAGCTGCTGTTCTTTGTTCTAAGCTTTATAAAAAGAACCTGGATCATGGGACTATAAATGTGTATAATCCAAAGATTTGTTTGCAATTTACGATGACGTGTTACTAGTTGATGCCGTCTGTTTTGGATACATAAAGTTGAAATTAGCGACTGTTGACTTACTGGCTGACATTCTTTTGAAAATTGTGATTGGGAAACAGGATTATGTGCCAACTGTCTTTGACAATTTCAGTGCAAATGTTGTTGTTGATGGGAGCACAGTCAATTTAGGATTATGGGATACTGCTGGTAATTTTCTAGGCCATACCTTTTATTTTCACTTCGGCAACTTACTGTTCTGTTTGAATTAATTAATTGGCTACTTCTGAACAGGTCAGGAGGATTACAATAGATTGAGACCTTTAAGTTATAGAGGAGCAGATGTGTTTATTCTCGCATTCTCTCTCATTAGCAAGGCCAGCTATGAAAATGTTGCCAAGAAGGTTTTGAATTGTTTATGGCTTCTTCTTGTGAGATAATATGTGTTTAATACAAGTTGTGTGCAAACTGCTTTATATTTGCTGATAGATTGTTTGCTTAATTTTTTTTTTCAGTGGATTCCAGAATTGAGGCATTATGCACCTGGTGTTCCAATAATACTCGTTGGAACAAAGCTTGGTAAATTCTTCAATATCCTTATGTCTTAGTTATGATGTTACTCTCTGTGACCGCCTGTAAGTTGTGTGTTTGTGGATGTTGTTGGTTTCTCTAGGGACCAGGTTTTGGGCAACTATTTCTTGGATTCTAACCACAGGACTAAGGGATATAGAAGATATGAACTGTGAGGACGAGAAGAGATAAATTTTGTAAAAGAAAGATCTCTAGTTTCGGGAGAAGAGGGAGTTAGTATACATGAAAAGTGTAATTAAGAAAGATGAATTATTATCCATGTATTGCAGAAAACACTTCTTAGGAAACTTCTGTTAACTGGCTTTGAAAATAAGCGATTTAGAATGAAACTAACTGATGCTAAGTGAGTAAGCCCATGCAATCATAAGAGGCAGGAATAAATACCTTCTATAAGGTCAGGGTTGTAATTGTGATATCCTTTTTCCTGCTCAACCCAGATGAGGTTTTTGTCACTAAGTCAACTCATCCAATGGACAAGCTGGTTCATTGGTTCTTGAGGCTGCCTTTAAGTGATAGAGGGCCCTTAATATCTTGCAACATAAATGAAAGCTGTGGCCTATTGATGTTCACCCCCTCTAATTAGGGATGCGATATTGGTATACATTACATAATGTTGTAAAGTTAGTATCAGTATCCTTCAGTATCCTTCAGTCTTACTTGAAAATGTAGTTGAAGATATGAACCACGGCTTCCTAGCATGGGGTTTATTGAAAATTAGAGAAGTTATTTGTTCTGATTTTAATGTATTTACAACATAATGCTAGTCTAGTACAAAATTTGTCTGTCTCTTCTGGAAGTAGCAATGATTAGATATTCATAGACTACTACCCTGCTATAGAATAAGCAAGTATCATTTTGGCATTATCATCTAATTTTTGCCTTTGTGTTGGTTAATGATTGATTATGGTTGCTGTTCAGGATGATTTTCTTCATTTTGGATTTTAGTATCCTCCTGTGAGATGTCTGTTCATTGGTTGGGGGTGATTGGTTGTGAAGGTGGCAATGATACTCATGATTCAGTAATTCTCATATTTTATGTTCAATTTATATGAACTACTGTATTATTATCTGTCGTCCATTGCCTTTTCTTTGCTTCCCATTCATTGTTATTCGCATTAGTGAATTTAATTAGTGGCAGTTACTTATTCCTTTTATTTTTAATCATATTGTAAATTCATTTTCATCATTCATTATGTAATGGTGATCCAACTCTAAATTGTGCTAGACTTTGATTGATGTTAGTGATTGAATTTTCTTATCTTAGAACCTTGTTTTCAACCTTTTTTCTACAATATCTTTTTTTATCGTGAATGTGCTAATGTATACATTTCTTTCTACGAAAGATTCCCGCAGCTTTTATATGGTCTTTGCTATTTGCAGATCTTCGGGATGATAAGCAGTTCTTTGTAGACCACCCAGGTGCAGTGCCCATTACTACAGCTCAGGTAAAGAGTCTGACGTCCTCAAATTAGTGTATTTTTTGGCCTACTCTTTTTCTTTTACCCCTAGAACTTTTCAACTTTTTCATCTGGATTTGCTTTTTACCCAAGGGAGAGGAACTGATGAAGCTGATTGGATCTCCTGCGTACATTGAATGTAGTTCAAAGACACAACAGGTATACATTTTCTCTTCATGACTCTTGCACTTGTACGCGCGCGCGCGCACACACACACACACAAACAAAATGTTTTTCTGGCCCTCCTTAACGATATTATGTGATGTAACTGCAGAATGTGAAGGCAGTTTTTGATGCAGCCATAAAGGTGGTACTGCAACCTCCTAAGCAAAAGAAAAAGAAGAGCAAGTCACAGAAGGCTTGCACCATACTGTGATCGAGCAAGTCACAAAAGAGAAAATGACTTGAATTTGCCAGATTTACTACAGTCTTTCATCACTAGCATGGTGTATCAATCTGACTTGACATTCTAGGGGATTTATGTGGAAGCATCAGATGGTTTATTTCTCAAATTTTTACTTATTAGCCTGTTATGTGTATTTGGTGACTAAGCATTCCTTTGTTAACGTTCCCACCTCTATTGCTTTTCATGTTTGTATTTTGTCTCACGTATGAATCAGTTTTAGATGCGAGGAAGAATACCTAGTATTAAACTACTGTTTCCTGCCATTAACAGATAAACATCAATCTGTTTCCTTTGTTTCAATGTATACTGCACAAGGTTTGGCCCGTGAATGTTTGGGAAAAAAAATTATTGTTACGGATCTAATCCATTAGAGATACTAACTGATCGACATAACCCTTTCGGTTACAATCAACATTTCACATTTGGTTATAACTATTTGATGAACTTTAAATCCAACAACAGGATTGATTTTTATATTTTGATTTATTGAAGAGACTGTGTCAGCCCCAATCACAAAGTAGTTGTAATATTACTAAGTAAAATGTCATACTACTTACTATCTCAATTTTGTAAATTTATTTATTTTTATTTATAATTATTGTAAATATATTATTATAATTAAAATTCAATATTACCTAATTTTATTTTTTTATTTATTCATCCATTTATAATCAAATAGGACATTAGCTCATGATTTCAAAGCAATAAAGCATTATGCCATCGAATTGAAACATTAGTTAAGCGCAAGACTCAAGTGGTCATTGGTCACAACCAAACCATGCACAAACACGCCATGCCGTGCCGTGACGGTACTGTCTCATAATTGAATTGAATTGAATTAACAGTTAAACCTTTTTCTTGTACATTATTAAACTGTATCGATCGAGGCTCCGATCGAGATAAAGAGGAAGATGATGTTGAACGGAGCTGAAGACGAAGAGAAATGGTTGGCGGAAGGGATCGCCGGCGTTCAACATAACGCCTTTTACATTCATCGCGCTCTGGTACTTTCTCAAATTTTCATTCTCACAAACCCTAGTTTTCCTTTGACGGTTGATCTAATCTCTAATTCATGGTTTCGTACAATAATCTCAGGATTCTAATAATCTGAGAGAAGCTCTCAAATACTCGGCTCAGATGCTCTCCGAGCTTCGAACTTCCAAACTTTCCCCTCACAAATACTACGAACTATGTAAATTTGTTTTGTTTTCTTTCTTAAATTTGTTGTTTTGATTTATTTACTCGTTCTTTGGTTGTAATTTCATTTTAATTTTGTGTTTTTTTTTTGAAGACATGCGAGCTTTCGATGAATTAAGGAAATTGGAGATGTTTTTCAAGGATGAAAGCAGGCACGGCGTATCAATAATTGATCTGTATGAGCTTGTTCAACACGCTGGCAATATATTGCCTAGACTGTAAGTGATAAACACTCGAGCGATTATTATTATTCGTTTTGGATGAATTATGTTTTGTAAGCTACATCTTCTGCGATTTCAGCTTATATGAAATTCTTGCTGTTAATCTACCAGGTATCTCCTATGTACAGTTGGTTCTGTGTACATTAAATGTAAAGAGGCTCCTGCTAAGGATGTCCTTAAAGATCTTGTGGAAATGTGCCGTGGCATTCAACATCCGATACGAGGGCTCTTTCTGAGAAGTTACCTTGCTCAAATCAGCAGAGATAAGTTACCAGATATTGGTTCCGAGTATGAAGGGTGAGAAGATCATCTGGTTAAATATCTTCCCTATTGTTATTAAAATAAGAGTGGTTCATTAATAGAATTAATTTGACTGCTCTAACTTGTGTGTTCAACTTCATTGTGAGAGTTTGTATTGCCATTTAAAATGTAGAAAATAGAATATCATAATGATTAATGATTACTTAATCAAATGTGCTACTGTGCTCTGCAGAGATGCTGAGACTGTGGCGGATGCTGTAGAATTTGTGCTACAGAATTTTACTGAGATGAATAAACTTTGGGTTCGAATGCAGCATCAGGTTTGTTGAGCATCTGCTAACTCCTATTGTGTTTGTACATGCATGGCACCACAGTACTTGCATGCCACAAAAGTAGAAATGAATCATGAGAGCATGATTTTTGGCCATGCAGGTGTTATGGTGCTTGTGAATCATTCATACTCTTTGGTGATCCTGAGTTGAGGCCTTCAATTGGGCTTTCTGGTCTGCAGGCACCCGGACGCGTGAGAGAGAAGCGGGAAAAGGAAAGGAACGAGCTTCGTGATCTTGTAATGTCAAAATCAGAATCTTGTTGCTAGATGAATCGGTGGATGCATATAGAAAATTTTTCTGCAGAGAAGTGACACTTCTATTTCTCTGAATTTCTTTTATTAGGTGGGAAAAAACCTCCATGTTCTCAGTCAGATTGAAGGTGTGGACCTTGAGATGTACAAAGACAATGTTCTTCCCAGAGTCTTAGAGCAGGTCAAATGATATGTTTCAAAAGTTGTGTTCTGACTTAGAGAATACCATAATATACATGCTTTTTGATTATCTTTATAAGTTGAATCCAAATTGCCTTGTGCAGGTTGTAAACTGTAAAGATGAACTTGCCCAATACTATCTGATGGATTGCATAATTCAGGTCTTTCCAGATGAGTACCACTTGCAGACCCTTGAGACACTATTGGGTGCTTGCCCCCAGCTTCAGGTATGCTTCATGGCTTAAGCTGGAGAATGCATTTTCCTTTCTTTCTGGTTGAGGGAAATATGAAGCTTACTGACTATTTTCCTTGTGTATCGTCTTTTTGATTCTCAGCCAACAGTTGACATAAAGACGGTGCTATCTCAATTAATGGATAGGTTATCAAATTATGCTGCGTCAAGTGCAGATGTGAGTTATCTAAATGCTAGTTTTGCGTGTTGTGTTGTCACATTTTTGTTGATTATGGTTTATTGTGCCAGGTACTGCCTGAATTTCTACAAGTCGAAGCTTTTGCTAAATTGAGCAATGCCATTGGGAAGGTAACACGGTTGATTTTTGCAGTACTCTGAAAGCTATGTAATTGTGAAGTAAAACTTAAGACAAGAGAAATATGAAAGTGGGATCTGAAGGAAGATTTTCCCGTAATTTTTTGTGCAAAATCCTTGTGGGTGATAACATGACGAGTATAAAAAAATTAGAAAAGGTGCATTTTCTGTTCACTGCTATAATATGTGAGAAATTTGAGTGAACTGAATGATGAATCCTCAGATATTTCCTTTTTCACTTTTCTCTTGTTTTCTTTGTGGAGGGGGGTGGGGTCTGGTGGGAGGAACTCTTGTAATATGCTCAAGTTGGAGTATGTAGTTGTTTTACATGTAAGTTGATCACCTATTTTCGAATGGCAGGTGATAGAAGCACAGGTTGACATGCCTATTGTTGGAGCTATATCTTTGTATGTTTCTCTTCTTACGTTTACACTCCGAGTTCATCCTGATCGGCTTGATTATGTTGATCAAGTACTGGTATGTTTCCTTTCAAATGGTATTTATTTAAGTTTCCACAAGTTTTTCTTTTTGATTAGACATGCTAGGCCTTCTGGTTAATATATTCTTATGAATAGGTTACATCTTCTTTGCACTCCCATTTCCATGTTGATAACATTGTAGAATACTCTAAGAGGGATTGATTGTTTTTTGTTGTGCTAAATAATCTTATAGGGAGCGTGTGTTAAGAAGCTATCTAGCACACCAAAACTTGAAGACAGTAGGGCGACAAAACAAGTCGTTGCACTTTTAAGTGCTCCATTGGAGAAATACAATGATATTGTCACTGCCCTGACACTTTCTAATTATCCCAGAATTATGGACCACCTTGATAATGGAACAAATAAAGTGATGGCAATGGTTATTATTCAAAGTATTATGAAAAACAGCACTTGCATATCAACTGCAGATAAGGTATAGTTCTCCTCTGTTGTCTAGCAATGTTAAGTTTTCCTCTTGAAAACATGCTTAATGTGCTGATTGTAGGTTGAAGTGTTGTTTGAATTAATAAAAGGGCTCATCAAAGATTTAGATGGAACTGCTCAGGATGAGGTATGCATCAAAAGCTTTATTCCTCCAGGAATTTTCTTGTAAACTAATGTTTAAATTTTAGAATTATCCCTTAGTCTGCTGTTAATTCATCTTTGAATTTTATATCGTATTCTTGGAATTTATCTTTGTTGCATAAATTGTAAATGAGTAGTGACTCCCTGTTGTTTGTGTGGGGGTGGGGTTGTATATCTACCCAATAGCTTGATGAGGAGGATTTCAAGGAGGAACAAAATTCTGTTGCAAGTCTCATACATATGTTTTATAATGAAGACTCAGAGGAAATGTTGAAGGTGAGTATAGCATTTTTGCATCTGAAATGTTTTATAGTGCTTACGTTAATATTTATCTTTATCCTGGAGTGGAGACATTTGGATCTGTTTAGCAAGCTTGTCCTTTTTAAACTCTCTCCTTAGTTTGGTTGTGGCTTTCTTTGTTATATTTTGGTTTACTTGTCAGATACTAACACATTAACATTTTATTATACTAATAATATTCAGATTATATGTACCGTGAGGAAGCATACTTTGACTGGAGGACCTAAAAGACTACCTTTTACCATTTCTCCTCTTGTGTTTTCTGCACTCAGGGTAAGTTTCTCTTGTTTCTATATTGTCTTTTTGTTATATCATTGCATTCATCTTTACAGCTCCTGGATATAGTATATTGTAAAAACTGGGGACAGTGCTTCTCGAGTTGAGAGACCATTACGTAATTTGTTGTCAGTTTCTTGTTAGCCCCCCTGTGATTTATTATTATTGTTGAGCTTGTGTATCTAACTTCTGATGGTTAACTTAAAAAGGACAAACATTTTAGATAGTAGTTCGTATTATTTAAGAAAACTTAAAAAGTACAGACATTTTAGATATTAGTTCGTATTATTTTAGAATTCTTCAAATAAGTTGTTTCACTCTTTATTTTCTTAATGGAAGTTTGGTGCTCTGAAACATACTGCAGGAGTTATCTCTTGTATTTGAGTGTGTATAGGATTTACAGTTCATAATCTTCTAAAGTGACACATTTTAAGGATTTCTCTGGTTTTGGTTTCTTTCTTGTAGTTGGTTAGGCAATTGCAGCATCAGGATGGAGAAATAGCTGGAGAAGAAGTGCCTGCAACACCAAAGAAAATATTTCAGCTCTTGAGTCAGGTTACTATTTAATAAATTCAATTTTTCTACTAAGAAGAGGTTCACAATCTTGATTGTTCTTAGGTTAGTGCTTTTGTCTATACAATTATGTAATAAATCTGTTAAGGTAGACATTTTAATCTGTTGCTATACTGTTTCTGAAGATATTTTAGTTATCTTTTTTCTTTTTCAAGACATGAATCTTGTGTCATTTGGTCTTGCCATTACAACCCAAAGCTGGTTTGGAATTCCTCTGCCTGTCATATATGTTATTTTTTTGAACTTTGGATTGTTCTTTTGGCAATGCTGTAAGCTTGTATTCCTGTTTGTTTCATGTATATCTTATCTGATATCTTTTCATGATCATATCTATGCTTATGCTATCTGCTTTGATTGCAGACTATTGAGGCTCTTTCATCTGTTCCATCACCTGAATTGGCATTGAGATTGTATCTGCAATGTGCCGAGGTAATTTTTGACTAATCCCAGTGCTCCATAAAGAGTTGATACTTGCTAGAATATGCAACTTTCCCCATTGGAGGCATGAAGTGTCTTTGAAATTTGTGGAAAAAAGTCTCTTCCTTGCAGGCTAAGATTGTGCAAGCCACATTATTATCATATGATGTACTAGTTTATTTAATAATGGAATCTTGTAGTTGCTATCAGTCTTACTGCATAATTTATCCGAAACTACATGCTACTTAAAAGGAGACTTAAGTAAATGCAGAACAGCTATTGCTGGGACGTAAACTGTTGAGCCTAACATCTAATCATTTTGTTGCGTTGACAATCAGGCTGCTAACGACTGTGATCTTGAGCCTGTTGCCTATGAATTTTTCACTCAAGCATTTGTGATATATGAAGAAGAAATTGCGGTAATTGCTCAGGAATCAATTTTATTTTTTTATTAATCACCTCATAGATTATTGAACTATAAAACAGGAAAAATATAAAATCTAAGTCATTGTCATAATTCGATAAACTATGATTGTGTGTCACACTTGGCCCTCTTCAATTTGCATTCCTAACATGTAAATGTCCTTGGTTTTAGGACTCGAAAGCCCAGGTGACAGCAATACATCTGATAATTGGAACTCTACAGAGGATGAATGTATTTGGTGTTGAGAATCGGGATACTTTGACACACAAGGCCACTGGGGTAAAGTGCTTGGATTGCATCTGATTATTTTGCTTTTCTGGTATCTTGAAATCTTTTTTAACTTTTTCCCTTTTGGTCAGTATTCAGCAAGGCTTTTAAAGAAGCCTGATCAATGCCGAGCAGTTTATGCATGTTCACATCTCTTTTGGGTTGATGATCAAGATGGCGTCAAGGACGGAGAAAGGTGCACGGGCTTATACTAAACATTTAAAGATATTAAATCGCATAGTTTCATGGTTTTGGTTGAGTTCATGCATCAACTTGTATGCATAATATTATGCTGAGCTGTGTATCATTACGGTATTTCAATGGTTGGTTTCTGATGGGGTTGGAATTATATTCTTGGTGAAGTAACTTATAACCTCCCTTGATTGTTAGAGATTGTGGAACAGAATATTACTGTTAAGTGTTTCCGTGATTGTAGGGTCCTTCTTTGCCTAAAGCGTGCTTTGAGGATTGCAAATGCTGCTCAACAAATGGCCAATGTGGCACGGGGCAGCAGTGGGCCAGTCGTACTCTTTGTTGAAATACTGAACAAGTCAGTAGCTTGAAGTGTTGCTGAATTCAATTTTGTCGTGTCACAGCTTTGCTGAAATGTTGAAATAATGTGGCTGATTTGTTTCAGGTACCTCTATTTTTTCGAGAAAGGAAACACACAGATCACAAGTTCGGCGATCCAAAGTCTGATTGAATTAATCACTGCTGAAATGCAGAGTGACTCCACGACCCCAGATCCTGCTACTAATGCTTTCTTTGCCAGCACAATGCGGTACATTGAATTTCAGAAAAAGAAAGGTGGTGCAATGGGTGAGAAATTTGATTCCATCAAGGTGTGACTTGCCAGAGCATGCTCGAGAGTAAAGACTATCCATCCACGAACAGTAAATACCGACTTCCCAGAAAGTGTCAAAATTAGTTTTAGGTTCGTTATTCTTATTTAAATGGGTTTTATTGTCGCTCTCACCTTCTTTGTTAATACTAGAATCGGACCCTTTTCTTTCAACCTGTGCAAATTAATTCAGGTAAACTGTTTGATTATATTTATATCATTGTCCTTATGCCCTAGCTTATTTGTTGGTTATATCCTGAAAGGAAATGAGAGATTATAAATTTTTTTTGGGACTGAAATTCCTCTTTTAAGGTTTTTTTTCCAATAAAGAACTGCAGATTATCCCACTTTTTCTTTTTGTTTGATTGTACATGGAATATTTTTATCGCTTTATTGATCTCAAAGTAGGTTTAAAGGAATCAAGATTCTTTTTCTAAGATTATTTTTAGTGCAAGTAATATAATTAATAATGAACGGTTTAAATTATATTTTAATATTTTTAATTTATATCATAAAATATAAAATTAATTTAAATTATGTGTCAATATTTATTTAAAAGTTAATAATAGAAAAAACGTAGGAATATAAAAGATAAAAAGATTAATCCTGTTTAAAGATGTTTAAAATTGATTTGTTTATTTATTTATTGGTTTCTTGTTAAAAAGAGGGAACAGCATTTAAAGCAAAGCTTAGAGCTGATCATAATTCATTCGATCTTGAAATTCATGGTAAAATTGACAATACCTACAAATTTGGTGGTGATGTTTTAATTATTATAATTATATAGAGAGGAAAAAGAAAACCTATTCCTAACGTCGAATACTCATCCTTAAATCTCACTCTTAAATGTTGGAATTGGGATTTTTTTGACTAAACAATAATGAAACATATTCGCGGGTCAAATACTTAATCATAATCTTGAATCAAGAAGTTGGTTTAATCAAGAATCAATCATATTTCCCTAGCTTAGCATTTTTCAACCTTTGCGTAGATCATGCTTTCCCTCTGTTGTATGCATTTACAAGATCATTTAATTACACTCGTAAGCTTATCTGCCCAGCTCATGTAAATTGACCTCAAGCCAATCCCTCACATGATTAAGTTTTCAATCAACCAACAAAATTTGATAATTGCCCTCGATTCAAGTTATATGTTATATTAGGTGTACCGGACAATATTGGCAGCTGTTGCTTGATCCTTGTTTTATTATACTGTCGTTGAGTGGAGTGTGTGTATACAAATAAAAAACAATGGTTAGCTATTCAGCTTTTTTTTTTTTTTTTTTTTTTTTTTAAGTATTTTCCATGAACCAACCTGAGACTTTTCTTGGGATATATTTACATTTTCGAACTTGTCTCTTGCACTTGTATTAGTATACTAAACAATTATTAAATTCAGGAAGAAATCATTTAGAAATCCTTGAGCTGTAATCTGGTAATGGTATACCAATTTTGATAGAACAATATGAGGTAGCGTGGCTTCGAGGGAAAGTAATAAGTAAGAAGGGAATATCAATAAGGAAGTAAAACAGGAAGAAGCAAGAGCTTGACAGAATTCTATTAGGCAACGACAGTGAAGAATTTCTCAGCTGGGTTCTTTTATAAGTTGCCAAATTAGGAAATCATTTCGTTTCCTTCCATGTTAGTTCAGGCTCAGGTATTACTTACCACTCTCTGCATATTGATTTCATTCGCATACGAAACTATGTAAACTGTGATTGCATTTTCTCATTGACTGTTATCTTTTCAGGTCCCGCTTGAGAGAGAACTCAGAAAATCATTCAAAATTTTGTAAAGGCTTTGGTGTAGGGAAAAAGGTTTATCAGATTGGTCTTAAAGATACAATTTCACAAAGTTTAATCAAAAAAGTTTTGAAGAGCGTAGCAAAAAATTCGGCAGCCACTGCCATGGCTATGGGAGCAAACCGGGAAAACACTATCGAGTGAGTTGACATGAGATTTTCAATTTTTTTAGGAATTTAATCTAGGAAAACTATCACTAATACAGTTCAGAAACATCATTCAGGAGCTGGGTTTCATTTCTCAAATGCTGCATTGATTGGTTACCGGCAACTACTGCAATTCTGGTTTTCCAAAACGAAAGGATTATCCCAACAAAATTTTCAGTTCTGCAACAAAGAGGTTTTAGTTATTGATATATGATGAATTTCTTTATGAGAAAGTTTCTGAAATCTAATCATGTTGCAGAGTAGTAGTTTACGAGAGGAACTGGCGGTTGAGAATACAAAATCCAATGCATGGATACATGATAGTGAGGACTTGAAATATCGGAACTTCTTTCTTAACCGAGATTGCGAGGAAAATTTTTCAATAAGATCAATTTCTGTAATCCAAAGAGAGCTTCCAGAATCAACTCTCGTATGGCCTCTTCTTCGAAGGACTACTCAGATTTCTGAAGCTTTGAGTAGCCGCAGGGAAAGAAATTTGTCTGTGGTTGAATGGGTAATGAGCTTACCGAGTCGAAGCTCCTTGGTTACCAATCAAAAAAATATGATTGATTTAGATTTGAACAAAATTTCTCTTGGCAGAGAAATTGATAATTCTCTCCTTAATGATCTCGAGATTGAAGGAAGCACTCAACAAGAAGTTCACACTGCTGAAGAAGAGTTAACCGATGGCGGCAGGAACAGAAAAGATGAGAATCTTGGCATTGTTTCTGGCCGCCAAGCTGAAGTTTCAAGTTCAGTTTCTTTAATTGCAACAAACTTGTCATTATCAAAACCCGGTTGGCCTCTTCTTCGGATAGGGGCTTCTGTGATCTTAGATTCTATGAGAGAATCTGAAGATGGGACATTGCCCAATCAATCTACACCAGCAACTCCTCAATCCCAGATCAGTATGGTTTCCCCTAACATAGAAAATTCTTTTCAAAGGGAGATTCCTTTTTCCAAGGATGATGAGAATTGTTTAACACCATCAACGAAGTCACCCAGGGAGTCAGAGATTTCCTTGAAATTAGTATCAAGGGATTTCAAACAATTCAGATATGAGGAGCTTAAGCAAGCAACTTATCAATTCTCCTCGGGTTCAATTTCTGAGACGTCAATTATTAGTGTAGGCATGAAGGCACACAACTATTTAATCTCTTTGACTAAGTTTTCTTTCCATGAACAGATAACTTGATTGGAGAGGGCGGGTGTAGCAATGTGTACAAAGGATGTCTTCCAAATGGCAAGCTGGTGGCGGTGAAGGTTCTGCAATCTTACAAGGAAGCCTGGAATGATTTATCCTTGGAAGTTGATGTCACATCTTCACTAATGCACAAAAACATAATACCTCTAATCGGTGTATGCACCGAGAATAACAATCTTATCTTGGTCTACGTTTTTTTGCCCAAAGGAAGTTTAGAGGAAAGCCTTCACAGTAATATTGCTTAGCTTTCAAGATTTGCTTCTGCATATCAGTTGCTGCAATGTTAATTATTAATTTAATTCAGTTTGGGATGTAATACAGTCATTGGTAAGAAAGCTGTGTTGCCATGGGAGGTGAGATTCAAAGTAGCTGTTGCCATTGCCGAGGCTCTAAATTACCTGCACAATGAATGTTCGCAGCCTGTGATCCACAGGGATGTAAAATCTTCTAACATTCTTCTCTCCACTGAGTTTCAGCCCCTGGTATTATCTTCAACAGATATGCTAACTCCAAATTTTGTTTCAGATTAATGTCCAATATTTGAGAAAAAGGGAATTTATATGCAATTTCAAGTAGAATAGGGTCAAATAATTGATTGAAATAACGTAGGACTCTAGTGCAAAATACAATCAGGAATTCTCTGTCGATTTCATCGAGATTCATGCTGCTGATGCTCTTAACAATTTCTTCATTACAGTTATCTGATTTTGGGCTTGCTACATGGGGACCAACAGATTCAAGTTTCGTGATTCATGAAGATGTGGTGGGTACTTTCGGATATATAGCTCCAGAATATTTCATGCACGGAAAGGTCAGCGACAAAATTGATGTTTACTCCTTTGGCTTGGTTCTTCTTGAATTGTTATCAGGAAGAAGTCCAATTGGTTCTGAGAATATGAAAGGGCAAGAGAGTCTGGTCAAGTGGGTAAGAACTTTTTATCACAATTTGATTTGATCAAATGACATTCTAGTTTGGCCAAGAACTAATTACAAACAATTTTATTTTTTTTAAAAATCCAGGCCAAACCAATATTAGAGAGGGGTGATACAGAAGCGTTACTCGATCGAAATCTAAATAATGACATTGACATTGCTCAAATGCAAAGAATGGTCGTTGCTGCAAATCTCTGCATCAGCCAATCGCCTCGACATCGTCCTAAAGTCAGCCAGGTACTCGTAATCATATAACATTAAGTGGAAGAAAGTTTACAAACGTCAAAGAAGACATAAATATAAGTTTAATTCAATTCTTTTAAACTGGTATTAAAGTTTTATCTAACAAAAAGAAATTTGATGTACTTGCACTCCAGATTCTTAAACTATTGAGAGGAGAAAATGACGCAAAAGAGTAGGTTCAGTCTGGTATTATAGAGGTAACGGAGTCGGCCAACCAGGAGGATGGTGATCTCGAATGTGATGGCAAACCCCAATTAGATTTCTTAATTTTGGATACACATTTTGATGCCACATGGCTTAGCACTGTTGATACAGTATCACGTTTTAGTGCAGAACAAAAGCAGCAGCGTCTTAAGTTGAGGGACTACTTAAAAGTACAGCAACATTGAGAATTTCATCTTTTTCCTAGCTTGCTTTCTTGTTGATTGCGTTATTTGAAGCCAATTTAGCCAACAATATGGAGGAAAAAGAAATTCTTATTCATAGCTGGAGATGGCAAACATACTCCCAGCCCTGTCTCCGGTCTTTGAAAGCACAATTTGGAGACGTTAACAAAGGAGCACGCACAGCCAAATGTTGATCGAAACCGATGCCAATCAATAGCTTGCAACATCAAACCTCTGTCATCTTCCTCACTTTTAACTCTCGATTGTTGTGATAAGACGAAAATGAAAAAAGAAAGGCAAACAGCAATACTCAGCGAATAATTTTTTTCTAAAATATGCATTAGATTTCGCACTATCATTGTATAACGACCGTTCATGTTGATGGTCCAACATTCCATGGGCTCAAGTACTCCTACGAATTTGGTACTACAAAAATTTCTGGATTGGTAGTTTTTTCCTAAATTAAAACGGTATTGTATAAGGTAATGCATATATGTCAGTATCTGGTAAGCGATGAGCATAAGACCACGAAGTAGAAGAATTTTGACTACAAGAGACATCGCTGCCGGCCTTTAATCTTTTGAATTCTTGTCGTTGCTGCCTTGCCCCAAAAAGCCATTCTTGATCATCAACTTCAACTTCATTTAACTCAGATTGAAAAGAAGGCGGAACCCAGTCCTCTATCATGTACTTATAAAATGATTCTGCACTCTGTATCTTGTTCTGATACAATGTGTTTCCATTAGCATCTGTCTTACCACCAAGTTGAGCAATGCTTTCCTTCCCGACAAAATCTCGAATGGCTTTCTCATCAACATTATTATTGGTAACGTGACATTGTTTTCCATCTGGTACTTGGAGAAGGATTTCTTTCGAGTGGGCAAGAGAATTGGCTTCTCTCCCAAGAGTAGAGCATGATTGTCCTTTGCTGAGGGATGCATCAGTTTCACTATGCTTTGGAGATGACAGCCGAATCCGAATGATATTTTCTATTGCGATCATAACATTTAAAAGAAGGTTAATATACATACAACTGCCAGATAATAACGTTAGACACTGAAGAAATTGTAAACTCACTATGAACTGTGATAGATGGTGTTATATGTGGTGAGGGTTGCCTCTTTCTCTTGTTGTTGCTCTGGGTGCCATCAGACAAGTAGCACACAGGCTCATCATGCTCGTCAGTTAGATCACTCTTCTCCAAACGTTCAGCTTGTTCATCATCACTTCCCTTTGAAAGGCACCCTAATAAAAGACTTCTATTATTCTCATCTTGGAGTTTTTTCATTTTTCCATAATAGAAATCATAGGGTTTCTCCTCCTTTAATTTCCTCTCTTTCCTTTTGTCTTTTCTCTCTCTCTTCTTTTCTAGCAAGGAGTCTGTTTTAAACATCCCCTTTTCACGCTGGAGCTTTAATGCACCATAATAACAATTTTAGAACAAAGTTCTAAAGAAAAGAAGAAGCATGAAAGTCGGGAGTAACAAAGTGGCAATCTTCAAAGCAAATGGAAGGTCACTGGCCAATGTCTCAAAAACAGAAAGGAGAAAGCCGAACAAAAGACATTACAGATATCATGGGTCCAAAAATCTTTAATGGCTTCAAAGGATCAGTTTAACCGGAACTAATGATTTTTTAATGATAAAAATTCAAAACATAATGGAGATTATTAGCTAGTTAAATAAATGTGTTCTAAGCTGGATCTTCGTCTAAGTAGGTCGTAACAAATATACAAATTAGAGAAGTATAAACTTATTCTAATTTAGGAAGATTAAACTATTTCAATCAACTGAATGGTATTTATTCTAATTTGACTAAGAATCCCATTACACATCAAATCTCAATCCCAGGACGAAGGCAGAAAACTGAGTACCATGGTCTAACTGGGTTCTACCACAACAGTACGAAAATATAGTTGTTCAAATAATTAAAATCTTTAACTAAATCTACACCCAAGACAATTATTAACTAACAAGCAAAAATCAAAGAGTACTGTAGAACATCTTTTTACTTGAAAAATAGTTATTTAATCACATGTCAAATCAAATCAATAAAGAGAGAAGATTGATCTAATCCACCCAACTATGCCCTAATCATGATAATCTTCAGATCTGAAACCCATCAGATCCAACACCCTAACCCCCAACTAGAAAAACACAGCGCGCTTAAACTATAAGTTGGTTTCTTCGTGATTAGTTCACATAATTACACCAAGAAAACCAAACAGCGCGAATCATTATATATACACAAATCAATAATTAGGAGATTATACTTTTTGCAAGATAATCAGTTGAGCAATAAACGCAAAAACCAGAATTGCTCAACGAACCTTAATCGTTTCGATCAAGGCCTCACCACTCGCCCCGTTCCTCACAGATACTGCAGGCCGGTAAGGATAGCACCTTGACATCCTTAATTAATAGTGAAAAAGCTTTACTAGTGTAATTTAGGGTTTAATCGCAAGGATGAAACCCCAGTGTTTGCGGCTCTCTAATTTGGGGGCGCGGGCGATGTGCTAAGAATAAAAGCGTATTTTGCTTTGCGCGTTGTAAGGTTATTTATAGAGTGCAAGTTGAGGTCTTGGCCGCCTTTTTATGTCGGTGTATGTTTTACGTAATGGTTATAAATTTAAATTCCTGTGGAATAAGGACACCGGGGCTATTTTTAAAAAAAAGAAACTAGCAAAGATATTTAACTGAATTTTTAAATATTAGAAGTATTTTTTTCAAGAATTATGAAGAGGTATATTTTTAAAATTTTACAATTGTTAAATAAATATAATGAAATTTATTTATTTAAAAAATTATAATTAATTATCATTAATAATTTTATCTAACCAAACCATAGTTCACTAATTCTTTGTTCGTACCAGTGATAGTGAATGAACGGTGGATTTAGTCAAACTCAAACCCTAAACCCTAGTCAATAGTCAATTCTAAACTCCGAACCAAACACGGCCTTCTTTCCACTCGCGAGAAGATTAAGAGAAAACATACACTTTCATGCGAACTTCTAGAAAGAGTTAGCAGCTCGATTTTGGTAACGATGAGGAGAGTTAATCGACTCGCCACCCTTAGTCGAGCCGTTGCAGGCGGCACCACTCCAGCAACCGATCAACATCAGCTTGCTCAATCAGTTTTGTTTAGCACATTCTCATCGTCTCACGGTTTCGCTCAAAAGATCACTGGTCTGTTCGGAAAATCAGGTCCCTCTTTCGTTGGCGGAGTCGCGGGATTCTCTGTGGCAGCCGCGTCTCTGGCTCAAGACGCTCATGCCAAGGAGCGGTCTCGGTCGTGGAAGCTCTTGCCGAAGGATGTCGTTCTGTATCAGTATGAAGCTTGCCCTTTCTGCAACAAAGTTAAAGGTTTTCGATCATTCCATCTTTCGTTCAAGTCTCATTGAAATTTTACATATAGTGGCTGTATTTATTTATTTATTTATTCTTAAGAAAATGTATTCTTGATCTTCAATTGCTGAGAAAATGATGTCTTGCAGTTTCACTTCTAATTAAAATGAGTTAATTTTACATTAATTAGTTTGAGTGAAGACTATAGGAACTGTTTGATGAACTTTAGAAAATCTTCTTCTTGTTTCGGGAATCTACCTGTAACTTAATTGAATCTGGATATGCATTTGAATAATTTTTGCTTTGGTTAGTGTTAATGTCTTTTATGAAATATGTGAGGTTTGGTTCAGGAATTTCGTGAACGAAGTCCATAAAACTTTAGATACATTGTGTTTTTTCTTTTCATTTGATTGGTTTAAATATTTTGTAATATGCTTTGTTGACGACTTATGTTCCTCTTTTGCCAGCGTTCTTGGATTACCACGAAATTCCTTACAAAGTTGTGGAGGTCAACCCCATCAATAAAAAAGAGATTAGGTGGTCTGATTATAAGAAGGTGCCCATATTGAAAGTTGACGGTGAACAGATGGTCGATTCTTCAGGTTCTTATCCAACATCCAATATCCTTTTCTCTGCAGTTTTTGGGTTTCTTTTTCTTTAATGATATGAACATTAAATTTAATTTCTGATATGTGATTATATATGCAAAATCTTTGCATTCTGTGTTTGCAGATATAATTGATAAGCTGTTCCAAAGGATTCATCCTGACAACCCTGCATCTGAAAGTGATGAAGAGAAGAAGTGGCGCGGGTAAGATTATGTTCATCATTGTTTGTTCAACTTTAAACCATAGCAAGTTATTTCTGTTTCTTCTTTGACTTGGTGTGTTCTTTCTGAATGCTTCTGTACATTTGTTGATGATTGGTGTGGCAGTGCAAACTTGATCTAACAAGTTCCTTATCAACCTTCTGTTGCCAGTATTCGGAATATTCTAGAAAAATGGTCAAAGCTAACCCATATCATATCTTATCTTTGCTGTAATGTTGCTTTTGACACAATATATGAACTGATAGAAGTTTATTCTACATCTTATAAAAAGAATGATAAATAACTGATAATCTAACTTCTCATGATGTAGGTGGGTGGATAATCACCTGGTGCATGTCTTATCTCCAAACATATATCGAACTACTTCTGAAGCACTTGAGTCATTTGACTATATCACCACTCAAGGTAATAAATCGGATAATTACAGTATTCTTTAATTAGATTTATTAGTTTTTACATGATATTTAGCATAGGAACAGAACAGATGGTATTCTGTTCTCTATAACTCCTGTTCTGTTTGTTTTATTATCTCTCTGAATTGTGTTATGTTCGTCCTTTGGGTGTTCTTGAAACCCCTTTTTTTCTCATGTACATGTTTACTGAAAACTTGACTGAATACAACATTCTAATTATGTCTCCATGCAGTTCACTTTCAGGTTGAAATGTTCTTTGCAATTTATTTTCAGTTGCTTAATTCATGAAAAATTTATAATGCATCACTCAAATTTTGTATTACAAAATGGAATTTACATGGTATTGTTAACTTAGTTTGAGAAAGAAAAGAAAACTATAATAAGCTTCATAGGTCAGTCTTAAATCAGTCAAGACCTCCCCACTTCTATGCGGTTGGGCCTAGATCGGTGATTTAGGGCTGGAGATATGACATTTGTCAACTATGATTGATGTTTTACAGAGTTTGCCTTGCCTGAGCTGCCTGACCATGCCTATGTGCAGGCCTACCATCTGTTGGTCTTTTTGGCAGGGTATGCCGGTGCTGATGAAAGAGGCATTTCAGATAGTATTTGAATTAACTAATAAGCATGTGATCGCTTTGTGTAACTAACAATCTTTTAAGGTTTAGGACTTCATGAAATATTGGAAGCCATAATAGTCACAGAAGGTATCTCTTGATTTTCTGATGGACATTGTGCAGAAATATATATTCTTTCTAGCTCTAGCAGGTGATAAAGGAATTTTTTATAGAGCTGATTATAGGTAAGCCATCTCTGGAAGAAATCTGGAGCTTTCAACAAAATAATTTTGTTCAAAGTTATTATTGATATTCCCTGCTTTCTGAGAATGGAACAAATATTGTTAACAAATTTAGCAACAAATCATAAATAGCCATTTGATAAGCTGACATTGAGTGTCTTTTGTCGTATCATTCTTTTGTGATTTGCTTAAGCACTTATTTATACATTTCTTGCTCTGGGATTTTATTCTCTCAGAGTAGTCCTTTAAACAGTTCTTGCTCCAGAATTTCGATGCTTCTGCTTTGATCATTTTGCTTTAGTGATACTGCTTGAGATTTTTATTCGTTATTGAAATTTTTGTTTGAATTTCATCATCTTAACAGTTGTTAGTTATTCTTGGCGGGGTTTGCACCAAGTGTGAAAGAAAGTCCTCTATTTTTTTCTTATGTAAATAATTTTTTTTTTAGTCGGTTGATTGCTTTCTGCTTTTTACCAATTCCTGAAAGACATTTCCGTGGTTTTTTCCCTGTAAATACAGGCAATTTCAGTTTTACTGAGAGGTTAGTGGCGAAGTATGCTGGAGCAGCTGCCATGTATTTTGTGTCAAAGAAACTGAAGAAGAAACACAATATCACTGATGAACGGGCCTCATTGTATGAAGCTGCGGAAACATGGGTGGATGCTTTAAATGGCCGGCAATACCTTGGTCTGTTCAACTATAAATTGTGTGTTTTAAACTAGAAGATATATTCAATGATCATGAATGTTAATGTCTGTCTGCATCTCATCTAACAGGTGATTCAAAACCAAATTTAGCTGATCTTGCTGTTTTTGGGGTTCTGAGGCCAATTCGACAGCTTAAGTCAGGTAAAGATATGGTGGAGCACACTCATATTGGGGAATGGTACGCTCGAATGGAGAGCAGCGTGGGTGAGTCCTCTAGAATTAAGGAGTAGGAATTGGATAATTTTGTCAGTTAGTTGTTAAATTGGAATCTAATCAAATAAACTATGCCAGTAATAAACAGTGACTGTAAAATTAGTGTTGTATGTCTTGGATCTTATTTCCATAGTTTTGCCTTAAAAAGTTCTTTTGTAAATTCTTCAGTGACTGTTATTTAGTTGCTGTTTGATACAGACATTGTGGTCAGTTATTTACATGGATAACTAAAATTTGTCCATGAGTTATCTATTCAACCGATACTCTACAATCTGTGGTAATTTTTGTTTATTAGTTTTTCCTTATTACTTCTCCTCCACAGGTTATAAATATATTTCAACTTTGGTCAAATCTTTTTAATACTATACTTTGAAAGAGAAAGGCTTCTAGGCTTCCCATCACTAGGGCAAATTTGCCGTGTTGTTTTGTTTATTTTCCCAAGAGAAATGGTGAATTACACGTAATTGTGTATGGTCTTTATGGAGGCTGTGTCAATATGTGGTAGAGAAAGACTTGGGGAATCAAAGATTTGAAATCATTAGAAATGACTAATTGTGTATAGTCACATTTTCAAGTTTGAACGATTTGCATTGAAAGACAAAATTCAATCGTATATCCAGTATGCTCTTGTAGACTTGGAAGCATAGTTTTGTGCATGTACATTTTACACATTGATTTGCATTGTCTAGACTAGGCTAGATTCCATTCTAAAATCAAGCAAGTTGATTGATTTAGTTGGCAATGGCTTACAGCTACAAATGCAATTATCCCCGTCAAGTTTTATCTTTCATTCACTGTCTATTCACAACATGATTTTCACCCATTGCTATTTTCAGTCTTGAAAAAGCAGGCCTTCCTTTAAATCTGTTGAATTTTTGTACCTTGTCGGGCTAATTTTATTTTGACCAAAATTGCTCCCAGATCTCGCCATTTCCTGAAACAGCTGCACTGTCTTAATTGTCTTTACAGTTTGCACCTACCAAAATGGAAAATTTCTTAATTGCCTGAACTGTCGGTATCTTCTGTTGTAGTATGGGAACGGTGCTATGAGATAACCGGCGTTTCAGATTATGGTTAATGCGCGCCTTCAATACTAGTTTTACAGCTACCTATTATCTAGATAACCGTTAATATAGGGTGTAACACGCTATTGCACAGTTAAAACGACGACGCAATGTAAAATCGAATTTACCTCTCGAGGCAACGGCAACTAGGCTACCATCCTAAAGTGAAAAGTGAATTACCCTTTGGGATGTTGTGCTTACGCAGCAGCAGCAGCAGCTTCTCGTTTTCTTGCTGCCAAGTATTGCATTTAATAGCTACGTGGCAAGCCGGTGGCTCGCATGTAGATTTTAGAAAATGAAAATGGATATAGGCGTTATGATGAAAAGTCTAAGCTATTGAGATGCCTGATGAAGATGTGGCTTTTGGTTGTTGATTTAGATTTGAAGTGACACATGGAACAGAACACACTCGGTTACGCTGCCACGCGGGATATATAGGACCCCACATTTCTTCTTGATGTGGTTATAATCCAAGGGTTGTGATTTCTCCTTGGCATCACATATAGTAGTCTGGCATGAGAATTTTGTCGTTTCCAATTCCATGCCACATAAATACAAAAAGCAAGAAATTGTATTAAATAGAATTAATTTCAAAATTTAAAATAGATAAATAAATAAATAAAAATAGCTACTCTTCAGCCTTTCCCAATGACTAAACTGACAATTTCTCCAATCTCTGATTCCCCTCTCCTCCTATAACGTCTGACTCTTTCACGTCTCAGTTGAGTGAATTTCTCTTTCAAACAACGTACTGTATTTATCTCTTTCTCTTTCTTTCTTTCTCTGTGAAGCCTCTCTGACCCAATAGTGTTGTGACTTGCTGTCACCAAATCTGCATGTTTGTACGTCGTCGTTTACTGCCACCCTTAACTCTCTCATAAATGCTCTTTTGTTGGTTTTGTAGCTTCTTCTTGGGATTTGACAATAGAAAAAGAGAGAGAAATACGTACTCCGAGGCTCTCTCTCTAGCTCTTTTACCTCTGTTTTTGCATATTTAGTTCCTTAATTACCTCAGTGAGAACAAATTATATCCATAAAATCCTCATTAATTGATTAAATAATTACCCCATTTAAAAAAGATTGTCAGTTTCCACATTATATATATATATATATATATAATGGTCTCTTTCAGGTAAACCAGAAACCAAAACTACAAAGATGGTAAAAGAGGTTTATGCCAATTTAAGAGAGAAGATAGATAGACAGAGAGGGAGAGAGAGAGTGGGTCATGCATAATATGAACCAATTCTGGCTTTAAACCTAACCAAACCCCATTTCATATCCGTTCTTGTTTTTCCTTCTTATTAATAGCTGCATGAAATATGTGAATCGAAGGAGACGTTTTGGCGTTTGTTAACTCTGTTCTCAGCTTCTGGCAGAAATTATTATGGCTGTTCAGGCACAGTTGTATCCTGATAATTTGGGTTTACCCATGTGTGGCCTGCAGGACTGGGTGGTAAACCCTGTTCCGGCCATTGATGCAGCTGATCTGTGTTTCAGTTTTCAATGCCCTCAACATCAACATCTTTTTGCTCATCTACACCAATACGCTCATCAAAACATGGCTGCTTTTGATTGCAATAGAGGAGCTTCTTTTTCTACGTCAACCTCTGGTAGTAATTTTTTCTCAATGGCTCTTCCTCAATCTCTTCATGCTCAACTTGAGTTGCAAAGGCAGGAGATTGACTGCATTCTCCAAATACAGGTAAGCGTCCTTCACTTTCGAAATATTATTTTTGATCTTCTGACTTTATAAAGCATTTGCCTTTTCTTGTTTTAGAATTCTTATTTGTTAGAACTTGTATTGGGTCTTCTACGCATTGACATCTTCTGGTATTTTTTAAAAACAGAGTGATAGGTTAAGATCTGCTTTGCAAGAGCAAAGAAAACAACAACTATCTGTCATGCTAAAGGCCATGGAATCAAAGGCCATGAACTTGATGAGGCAAAAAGAAGAAGACTTGGCACAAGCAACAAAAAAAGCAATGGAGCTCGAAGCCTGCTTGAAGAAAACAGAGATGGAAAGCGAATCATGGCAAACGTTAGCAAGAGCAAACGAAGCCATGGTCATGGATCTAAGCAACACTCTTGAACAAGTCAGAGAGAGACTGGTTTTGGACAGCAACAGAGCGGAAGATGCAGAATCAGTTTTTTGTGGTTCTTCATGTGATAGAGAACCAGAACTGAAAGAAGAGAGTAAAAAGATTGCTTGTAAACGCTGCAATTCTAGGAACCCGTGTGTTCTTTTTTTACCTTGCAGGCACCTCTGTTCGTGCAAGCAATGTGAAGCTTTTCTTGTTTCTTGTCCTGTCTGCAAATCTGCCAAGGAAGCAAGCATGGAAATCTTTTGGTCCTAACAAGAAAAGGACACATTGCAAATTTTATTTATTTTTGGGAAGCACACTTGTTGATACATGTACTGTCATTATGGGGTTTTTTGGTTTTTTAATTTCTGTTGCTTTTCTGGGTCAATGTTAACAGATTTCTTTTCTTTATGTGTTCTGCTACCACCCCATATATGAATTGGAATGATGATAGTACCAGTAACCTTAGAATCTTCTCTCTTTTCCCTTTCTGGGATAATTCATTTTCCTGTTTTAGATTTTATAATAATTAAAACATAAATTCTAGAGATTAATGGTTCGGTTCCCTTCTGTAAAACTTGCCAGCTCTCTGTGAGCCGTAAAAGGGTACTGTCTTGACTGACAAAAAAAGATTTGAATGCAAAACTTGAAATGAATCAAGGATGGGATTGGAAGGAACTGTCACCGCCAGTATCTTGTTTCCTTATTCCGATGAATTGAAATTAATTGTCACCAACAACGATACAATCAACCCAACAACAGATAGTAATGCTAGTTTTGCCTGTAAGTAGAAAATTAAACACAAGTCAAATCGTAACTCGAAGCAGCACTTTTAAATCTGTAATGATTTGATCTACGGTCTAAAACAACTCTGTTTTTATTTGTGTACGTGAAAGAAATAGGTTTGATTTTTTGCTTTGCTTAGTTACCTTACCTGTCCCTATGCTCAAAGTCCACCTCCTTAGCTAGCAGCTGTGCAGAACATGATGGTCCCACTTTTAGTTTCACGTGGGACCACAATGTGGATGATGCAATTGGGTCCCACGACATAGAGGAACCGTTTCTTCCTTTTTTTGGGGTCTGAGATATTGCATGCAATGCAGAGAGAACCGATTGTGATTTGCTGCTAACCATAAAAAGCCAGACCAGAAATGTAAGGGTGGACAAAGTATTTCTCATTGTTCAAACAAAGTTTCTGTACAGGGTGGAAAAACACGTGGACGGTTGTGATGGCAACTTCCACGTGGCATGATAAAAAAATAGTAATGGTTGATTGAGTTGAAAGGCAATTGTAACAACCTACTAGTTAGTGGTGGCTATTAGCTGGATTGACTCACGACCTAGTTCAATCTAATTCGAAAAAAATTGAATATACACTTGCTTGTGTCAACAGTACGTGAGTCGGCCGGTTACAAATTTATGAATACTAATTGAGCAGGAGGTTACAAATTTATGAATACTAACTGAGCTGGATTAAAGTATAATGAATTAGGAGTTTGATTCGTGTAAATATAAAATAAATAGGATTTATAAAATTATTGATTCAATGGATTAAATTGGCAAGTCTAAATAAATTTGATCAACTAAAAAGTAAAAAAATTAATAAATTAACAAATTCAAATCGAATCGACTTAAAATTAAATATAATAAATTTAATATTATTTATTTTTATAGATCGGACTAATTTTATATTTTAAAAATCGCGATTCAATTTAACTCATTACGCCTCTAAACTTAAATTCAAACTGAGATAACAAACTCTTAATCGAACTCGTAATCCAACTCCATCCAGCCCAAACCCATCAAATTGGCACTTAAACTTGGTTCTAATGTGAGTAACTGTGAACGCAACAAAGCCAAGTGTTTCTACCCGTATCACGGACGCATGAGACCATGATTTGATTTCATACATTTTCAATATTTTATTGTGTGCCATTGCCGCGACAGCTCTGAATTGTAAAAGCATTTTGTGTACTTGGTAATATATATACAACCAACATTCTGGTGTATGACGTGGATTGTGGTTAGTGTTAATAATAATGGATGACAAAACTCAAAAGACCAAGATTAATTGTTGTGGTATTGGTGTTTGACGACGTCGTATTATTGAATTGAGTTTACAATTCCACCACTACTTTTTTTATATTGTAATACATACATAGAAAGATATTGCTTCAATTGATTCTCTTATCGGACGGTAGAACGGCAGTGGTAGAAAAACTTGAGGGGTCCATTCAATTTCTTGTCACATCACCGACTAATCGAGTGCCACATGTCAGCCAGATAAAAATAAACGCCTTGTAGCTTCCTTGTAGAAGGATAACACACAAGACTTTCCCCTCAGTGTACTCTTCCTTAGTTCATCGTCTCAGCCAGTGGCCAATAGAAAGCTCAAGAACAAAACACGGAACATTCTCTCTCATTCCATATTCGTAACAGAGGAAGGCTTCAGTTTCAATTTTCGAAATGCAACAAGGGGATTACAGCTCCTATTATCATCAATATCCTCACCTTCCAAACCCAAACTCTAATTCAAATCCTAATTCTAATCCTAATCCAACGGTGGATCTTAATCCGCGGTCTTATGCATCAGCACCGCCGTTTAGCACCAGTT
This sequence comes from Cedrela odorata, assembly GCA_035584115.1. NCBI lineage: Eukaryota > Viridiplantae > Streptophyta > Magnoliopsida > Sapindales > Meliaceae > Cedrela > Cedrela odorata. Next base: position 1,708,330 of record JAXCLQ010000002.1, on the reverse strand, counting down.
ACCCGTCCTCCGATTACTCCGGTTATTCCCAAAATTACCCTCCGTATTCTAAGAATAACGATCCTGTCCCTCCCACGGCTCCTTCTTACGCACCAGCACCGGTGACAGCAACACCGTCACCGCCGAACCCTAATTCACTTTCTTCATTCAATCCAACGCCCCCGCAACAACCATCTCAGTTCCCGCCATACGATTCACATGGCTCCTACCAACCGCCGCCAACCGCGCAACAACAACCGCCGGCTTATTACCCGCCATATGATCAGCGTCAGACGGCCCCCAGTTACGCCCCGCCAACTTCTAACACCAATTCACCTTACTCCGCCCCTTTTAGCCAGGTAGGTTCATCGGTCCTGCCCGTGTATGAGAACCCATATGAGAATCCAAATTACATGAAATTTGATAACGGTGGCGGTTATTTTGACGATAAATACGGAGGTTATGACCGAGGTCGTTCTGATTTGGGCGCCGATCATCTTTATGGAAAGCGATCGGAGAGTCTTAATTATACGCGGTACGATGATGGATATGGTGACGGTGTTTTTGCGTACGAAGGGGGCAAGGTGGAGCCGTATGGAGCACGTGGCACGGTTCCAAAGTCATCGACTTCGACTTTGTTCGACGATTACGGGCGATCAATCAGCTTGCCATCTGGTAAGGACTCGCGCTCATCAGTGTCCTTGGGTTCGAGTAAGATCGTGAGAGCAATACCAAAGGCTGAGACGCAGCAGGATGTGAAGAGTGGGGTCCAGAAGTTTCGAGTCAAGTTGTTGGCCGAAAGTGGAGGCCAGAGTACCATGGACGTGCTGTGCCAGGTAGTATCTTGTTGATGTGTATTGTTTGGAATTATAAGGGAGATAGAATGGTTTAACAATTATTGATTGTTGATTTTAGTTTCTTCATGGTTGGTGTGATGGTTAGTTCAATTGAATTGATTTAGTATTCACTCTTTTCTGAAAATATTTGTTCAACCAGTATGTTTTATTGGTGATGTTGTGGACTTATTGTGTTAAGTGTCCTTTTAATTGAAGATAGATTGTTATTAAGTAGAACGTAATGTTCAAGTAAAGTTAAAGTTAATGACAAATATGTTCATTTTTTAATGTATTAGTGGCTAGGGTTGTCTATCAATTCATTAAATATCTGGTATATAAAATATTTTGGAGTTTCATGAAGATGACCGTAGAATCCTTTCTAGATTTGGTTCTGTAATACTTGTCATTATCATATATTTACTATATAAGATTTCATCTTTCTTTATTGAACATTGTCAAGAGCCTTTTCAACGTTTTATACAATAATTTGTTTTAGAATGGTCTAATGCATTCGTATCATAATTTGTTAAATTTCTCTTGCAGATCGGCTTGGATGGAATCCGTATGCTTGATCCTAATACTGGCAGGACGTTGAGAATATATCCTCATGAGAATATTACCAGATGTGAAGTGAGTTGTTGATTTCCGTTTTTTAATTTCTATCTCACTGGTACTGTCTGGCTTAACATCAAGATGTATGTTTCTTTTTCCTCATATAGCTGGCTGATTCATCGACCTTGGCATTCTGGTCCAAGAGTTCTGTGGATATTGAACCCAGACGTATAAGATTACAATCAAATAGTTATACTAGCACCACGCTTTTGGACACAGTGACAGCTGCAACTGTACAGGTTGGGTTCGTATTATTAAGTGAACATAATTATTTTCCCACTTGTATATTTTTTCACATTTTTCAATGCATGTCTTACTATCTGAGTCCTACATACTATCAGAGCCCTACAAATGATGACTTTTGATCACAATGTGCTGAACTTGAGGTCTCATTAGAAATGTTTTGGAAAACCAAAAGAGTGATGATTTAGTAGCCTCCATGCAGCTTATGCACAGCCTACATGGCTTGACTTTTGAAGTTCACTTTGATCTGTATGCTGTTTTCAGTATTGGTATCATATTGTTGGGTATATTTAGTGTTTCTGAAGTATTTGCGTAATGTACAAACAAGATGAGAGTATGTTCTTTGATAACTACTTTCTGGATTGTTGGACCATGCCTTTTTGGGAGATTCCTATCTATTCATATTGAGATCTTAAAAGTCATCATCTGCAACTCCTTTATTTGATTTGGATTATAGACCCTGACAACAATTACTTTGGGGTTCACTTTTGTGACCTTTATCATGAATATTTTATGCAAGACTCTTTACTTTAGATAAAAAAAAAATTTGTTGTGTTTTTGTCACAATTTTTTATGTGTTTGACTTGATTCTGATTTTATTTTAAGTCATGTAGAAGTACCACTTGTTTGGGTGGTGGATTTCTATATATATATATATATATATATATATCTTTATATATATTTCAAGCATTTGGAAGTGAGTTGTGTTCCACTGGGTTGCAGCTGAAGGAGATGGGTGGAGGAAGAAGCAGGTCTTCTGACTCCTTAAAGATAGCCGAACAGTCTATGGAGAAGAAAAAAGGACTTGTTGATTGGATGAACTTGATAAAACCTGGCAACGAGGAGAAAGATCATTGGGTAAGGTTAGAGTTTCAGGAGATGTGTTTTCTTCTATGTATTTTGCTTGCAGATAGACATTTTCCAATGTATGCAAGTCATTTCATCATTTGAAGCAAGTTATACTCTTTTTGATCAATATTCTTGGAGTTTTAAGTTCTTCATATTTTATTTTCCATAGGTCCCTGATGAAGCTGTTTCAAAGTGTACAGCATGTGGGACAGATTTTGGGGCTTTTTTGCGCAAGGTACATCTTTTATTACTGAGTGATGATTTATGCATACTTTTGCTCTTAACCTTGTGGTCCTCTCCACTTCTTCAGCATCACTGCAGGAACTGTGGTGATATTTTCTGTGACAAGTGTACCCACGGTAGGATTGCTCTTACTGCCGATGAGAATTCTCAGCCAGTTCGAGTCTGTGACCAATGCATGGTATGTCTTCTAGATTTGCTTACAGACTTTTTCTTACATCTTATGTTACTTTGTTGGGTGTTTTTATTTTTTGGTGGGTTTCGATCAGTGTGTTTGTCCTGCGTCCTTCCTTTGGTTGTAAAGCTTGAATTTGAAATTGCTGGCTATCCGATCTGCATTTAAAGTTTTTGTCGGTCAAAAAAATGTTTCATGTATGACAGCATGAAATGATATCATATTTCTTTTCCCCGCTTTTAAGTTTTGGACTAGCTATTGTCATGATTACTCATGAGCATCCTAGGGAGGCCATAGAGTCGATCGAAAGCAATAGTGGATTTTGCATTATTTGTTTGGTTTCTGTTCAGTTCCTTGATACCCATAAAAAAAATATAAGAAAAATGTGTATTTTAATATTCGACAAGAAACGATGAAATGGTTTAAGTTGGTGGGCATTGCAATAATCTGAAAACATGCAGATTTAGGTGAACATAAGATGTGGTTTTCTCACTTAAACCCAACCCTAATGAGTTCCCTGACCTTTTGACTATCTTATATGGGAACTCAGATTGCTGTGATTTTTTGAATCTTTAGCCTTACTCAACAACAGGATTCCTTGAAGTAATTTCTTTTTCATATTGTTCATTATATTTAACAATTAAGGATAAAAGTTGCCTGTGTATGGCAAGCTTGCAAATATGTAGTGGTGAAGATGCATTGAATTGGGTTTAAGAAGTTCATTGCACTTGCATTCTTTACTTCATAGTAAACTTGGCCTATTCTTGTCTAGGTTTATTATTCCTTATAGTTTCACTACCCTTTACAGGCAGAAGTGACTCAGAGGCTAAGTAATGCTAAAGAAGCTGCTAATAAACCTGCGATCCAGAGTCATGAGGATCTTGCCAGGAAGCTTCAGGTAAGAAGTGTAGTGTTTGGTAATTCAAGCCTTAAAACTGTTGTATCTTAGTTAATGTAGCTTTTTTAACTTTAATATCTGGTGGTAATTCCAACTGCTGGTGATCAATTGTAACAGGAGGAAATGGAGAAAAATCGGAAGGCTTCGTCTGGTAATATAGTTATTCTTCTTAGAAATTAATTGTAGTGCACATGTGTTTATGTTTCCTTTGGCTGTTCTGGAATTTGGATAATTTCAGTGATGTGCTATTGACTATTCACATGATGGAGTTAAATCACCCTTTCGATATCTAGAGGGTGAGACTGTATAACCAGTGCTAAGTGATTTTTCTGCTTTTTCAGGCTCCAAGTCTGATGGATCTAGTAGACGGATGAGGGAAGTTGCTTGTCCAACTTGCACTGTCCATTTGCAGGTTTGAAATCCTTGTCCACTTTTAATGGAAAAGATCACTACCCCTTCTTTATTTACAAAAATTATGACAAAAGTTTTAGGCTGTTAGATTTACATCTGATACATACCATATGCAAACTCAATGCATAGTGAGAATGCAATGTCATGTAAATTTTAATCATTGCAATGGATTAAATTTGTCATATATGCATGTGTAAAATTGTAATGTCATCATGGCTGACAATGAGAATTGTTGCAGGTCCAAGTTCCAAGCTCAGGTTCTGAGACTATTGAGTGTGGAGTTTGCCAGCATCCTTTCCTTGTGAGTGCTCATTGATCATGCGACCGGTGAAGGCTCCTGCATGCCTCTCTATAGTAATTCTGGTTGACTCATCTTACTTGTTCAGTTTGTGATTATTAATAATTTGGTTTAGCATGTATACTGTCTATTCTTGGTTTGTTCAATGAACTCTATTGACCTAGTGTCTACTGTTTTTTCATTATTAGTGTGCATATGGAGTTCATTTAAGTCCATTCAATCGAGTTTTGTGTATAAAAGTGAAAGTTAATCTACAGAGAAATGTGACTATTGTTTTTGCACTTGTCTACTGACGTGGCCGTCCTTGTATATGCATGTTATTCTTGAAATAAAGGGTACCCTTGTCCCCTGCATCCGGAACTTTACACACTAGAATGGGGAGATTTTGGTTGGATCTTTGATTTTGAAGATGTCACATGGATCTTATGGAACTCATGTTCATAGATAGCTCTGATCCATGCACTTAATCCAAAATTTATTGTAGGGAGTGGTCTGAATGACAACGGGTTGGAAGCCAATACTATAATTTATGCTAGTTTTGACTGGAGTTTGGGCAGTGAGTTGATTGATTAAGATGATGTTGATCACGGGGACGGAGGTAACTCTTAGTGTTGAGGACTCTGGATTTAAATGGTCATGACGGTGACTGGGCCTGAAAGGAAATTAAGTTCTCGAGTTGCGTGTGCCTGAAATACAGGTGTTTGAGTGGTTGGTACGGTAAGGTGGTTGGGATGGGTTGGGAAATGGGCTTTAAGTAGGAACAGGGAAGGCATCACCAACCCACTGCTGGGTATATTGTTATGCGTAAAAGTTGTACAACATCTTAAAAATAAATTTTACGGCCTATTGGATATCTGAAGAATGAGCATTCTGTCATTGCGATTTAATCTTACCTTAGAAAATAACCCACCCCACCAGTATTTTTTTCCTGGTTGGTTATTGGGTACGAAGTACAAACCAATATTTTAATTTCTAGCCATTAGATCGTACGTACAGTCGTCGACTGTAACAAAAGAGAACCGTATTTGGAAGTCGAGATGTGTTGCAAACCATGGATATTAATTATAATTCAACCACCAAAAGTAGATGAACAAGTAAATTAAATTTGATACTACCAGCAATTCACATATCTGTTGTACACTAAAACAGAGGGTACAGTTTGTTTTTCAGGAAAAGAAAAGCAATGTTATTCATTACAACTAAAGTCTAAAGCTGTTATTTACATGCTTAATGATGTATAAGATAAGATAAGTGTATTTATTGTATTAAAACCATGCTCGTGATTACGTTTGTTATTGTTAATTAAGACTTGTGAACCAAGGGTGTGTTTTAGAGTATAGACTGCACTGCACTAACGGAACTGTTTGCATAAAATAATACATATCAATGCACCCATAAGTTTGCTTTGCACTGTGCTGTATTTTTTAAAAAATTTTAAAATATTATATATTAAAATAATTTATATTACTATTTATTTATATAATATAATATTATTTTTAATGAATTAAATAAAATATAAAATAATATTATATATATATAGTCCAATTTAACATTAAACGTGATCCTTGATTTGTTACCAATGCGGTGACAGAACTAGCTGGCTGGTTCAATTTCAATTCATACTGGGTGGTTTGCATAGTATATATATATATATTTTTTGTCATAAAAGTAAATAATGAAAATCAACATGGTTTACCCAATTAGCGGGTTTTCTCTCCAATTGGTTCTGAATTTGAGAGTAGACGAGTTCTCTATTATTTGACAAGACAAGAGACAATGGGTGCATTGCATGCATGCATGTATTCCGTCAATCTAGATCCAAGTAGAGTTATGACTGATGAAGATAGCACACCACACCATATTGAAAATGTTACTAAGAAAGAATAATGGTCCCAGGTGAACGCTTATTGAACACCCCAGCTGACACATGTGAACGCACCTTTTGGTGCACCATTATTAATTGCAAAACAAAGTGTATTAGTAATCTAAAGTAGCTGGCTAGACATTTACAGACAGCTCCAAATGATGAAATTAAGAACCAGACTTATTTCTTCATCCTTCCTTTCTGAAGTTTAACAGACGATATCGAGTTCAAATGATCTCCCCTCGATCAGAAAAGTTCTCATCAAAATATTGTACATCCACGGGGAGAAAACTGTTCGAATTACTTGGAAATATCTTTACCCTCTCTCATTTTTCCTTGGATTCTTTTTGGGTGCCACTCTAGCTAGATAGCTAGTTAGTACTGAATTGAATTAGAGATACTGTTCGAATTACATAATTGACTTTGATACATAATTCCATTAATTTAAACTAGTTATTTTGCTTTTAAAACCACTTAGTCCGTGACTACACAGGACGATACTACGAATGGCTTAATGAATTGTCTCAGCTAAGGAAGTTTCTACAGGTTTCTTTCATCCAAACCCGCAAGGGGAAAAAAAGTAGGACCTAACACTGGGGTCTGTAGCTAGTTGTTCACCAAACAAAAACTTTCTGGGAGCAACATGTTACCTCTCTCTATCTCTCGCTGGCTGGGCTGTGCAATTCAAACATGCATTGTTCCCTTTGCGCTCAAATCATTGGAAAGATAATGTGTCGTGCCATGGAGGTAGTCCACCTACTTAAATGCATGAAGCAGTAAACGTCAATTTCCACTTTTGATAGAGCACAAGATCAATCAACCCTTTATTTCCACACCAACTTTCCTTAGTAATTTGTATAACATATTATAAACCCTACATTTGCCCTTTTTAAATTCGTTTGACGAACATACTTATTTTTTTGCGTACAGATGACAAGTGAATCATTGTTGCGGCATATAATTATAATGTAACTTATAATTAATTAATACCAGTACTCATACATCCTTGTAGATTATTTTATCGTCCAAATAGTAGGCAGTTGGTTTGCCTCTTCCTCTTGTTTAAAGATACATTGTTCAAATTTTCTTATAGGTATGTAGTAGGAGTGGTTATTGTCTCTTAGTCTTATTAATGTATTGTTTGATATTTAAAGCTCAACAGGATTATAATAATTATATAATGAGTTTTGTGAGCTGCTCCATATTGACTACTCTCTGTTTTAATTAATTGTTATATATGTTTCTAAAGTTTGATGGTCATTGTATTTTTAATTATTTCGGAGAACTAGTACATTACATTATTATAAGAGTTATTTAGGCCATGATGTTATAGATAACTTGTCGCCACCCGCAGCTGTACCCTAAGGTGGGATAAGGATGTCACAAATTTACTGCTATAATTGACCTATGATTTTGGGGTTGTTGATTTAATTTCCATTTTGTTATGTAAAATTTATTTTGTATAAGGAAGTGTACAATCTATTTTCAAGATCATGCGGTACATTAACATATATCACATACAATATTCTCCTTCTTCTTTTACTTTTTTATTAGTTTACTCTACGTTTAATTATGATTTATAAGTTCAGCATGATTTCGAAGCATACACATGCATCGTGAAAAAAAATATTTTCCTAGGGCAAATTGAGATTTGAGAATCGAAATGAAATTGGATGAGTGAGAGGAGGAGATACCCATTAGAGTAGATCCCACAACTCCACCACTAGTGCATTTTGCTCGAAGAATAAAATAAAAGGGCTGTGGGACATTAATTTTTCATTACAAGAAAACCATGATAGCCATGTTCTTATTATTTATGTTATGGTTAATTAAACAAATTAAGAAATTAGAAAATCAATCCTAATTATTATGTGCACCAATGAATTTCATGAGATGACCATTAAGATACAATAATGTCGTTCACATAGTTGGGAAGTAGGTCGAAGTGTAGCTAGACTTTCTTATAGTACAATTAGTATTTAATTATTATTGATATATAAACCGACTATTATCAGAATTTGAAAGTTTTAGTTTCACCACATCATTTTAATGATATGGTGGGATCATCTAACTAAAGAAAAGAAAAAATTACAGTAAAAATAAATAAATAAATAAATAGATAAAAAAATAATTGAAAAATGTACATTTCTTAATTTTATTTTATTTTTTTTATCAATTTATAATTTTATTTATATTCAGTAATTAGATGATCCTACCGTGTGACTATAATAATGTGGTAAGACAGTTTTACCTAAAACTTTCTGGTGTGATTGAATTGAAAAAAGAGACATTCTAATTGCTATCATCAAGAATTTAAAAGATTATTTGTTCTACTCTCTATATGTAAGGGTAATTCCATGGGTATCATTTTGTATATAAATAGGTTGAGAATAACATGCAAGAAATACAGATCAATCAGCACTTAAAATTTTCTTGTATTCTTGAAAGATGAGGACTTTCTAAAACAACTAGTCATGAAGCCGTCTTCTTCCTCTTTTCGTCCCACAACCTTGTTGCTATCTCTTCTAGCTTTTTCGCTTTTGATCAGCAGCACGAAAGCTTTGATAAGGATACCTCAAAATGAAAGTGTTCCAGCAGTTATCGTGTTTGGAGATTCCATAGTTGATACAGGCAATAACAACAATCTCAGGACAGTAGTTAAGTGCGATTTCCCTCCTTATGGTCAGGATTTTAAGGGAAGAATTCCAACTGGAAGATTTTGTAATGGAAAAGTTCCTGCAGACATCTTAGGTAGAAATCGCAACTCTCTATCTTTTATACTCATTCTCTCTATCCACCTCTCTAATTGTACATTAAAATATCTGGGTTATAGTATAGCATTTAGTAGGCATTTCTAATATATATATATATATATATATATAAACTCACAGGCCATGGACCGTTTGTTGGTTCAAACAAACTGTCTTAGCAAATTTTTAGTAAATTTATGTTTAATTTCAGCAAAGGAATTGGGAATCAAAGAACTTGTGCCGGCATATGTGAGTCAAGCTTTGTCACCGACAGATCTCCTCACTGGTGTATGCTTTGCTTCTGGTGGCTCAGGATACGATCCTTTGACTCCCAAACTGGCGGTACGTACATGCATGTTATCAGCTTTTGTTACATTTTCGAATTCATATCCTTTTCCGATTTGGATTTTAACGTACTAATTTTCTTACTTGATGAAAAACAAAATCAGTCAGTTATGTCATTATCAGATCAGTTAGAATACTTCAAAGAGTATATAGTGAAGCTGAAAGGACTTGTTGGAGAAGAAAGAACAAAATTCATCCTGGCCAAAAGTCTATTTCTAGTTGTTGCCGGCACCGATGACATTGCCAACACATACTTCTTCCTACGTGTCAGGAAAGCGCAATATAATATTTCAGCTTACACCGATTTTATGGCTAAATCAGCTTCTGATTTCTTGAATGTAAGTATTTCATTAAGCAGATAATATATATACCGAGTAAAGTAAAAGATGTAACGTGACATTGGGATCCCCAACTTAGATGCTGCAAGTGCTCGTATAGTCGTTTTCTCATTAAAAGAAAAAAAAATGGGTGTTGCATCAATTTGTCTTAAGCTGTTATAATTTGTTGTTAACTTTAATCGTTGAATAGTATAATTACATTTTTCTTCAATTAGTATATCATTTATTGGTTTTTTTTTTCTTTTAATGAATTGGAAGGAACTTTACGAATTGGGTGCAAGAAGAATTGCAGTTTTCAGTGCACCGCCAATCGGGTGTCTGCCAGCAGAAATAACTTTGGCTGGGGGAAATGAAAGAGAGTGTGCAGAAAATTACAACCAAGCAGCACAATTATTCAACCAAAAACTGTCTGCAAAGTTGGATTCTCTCAAAACTAGCCTGCCCAACAGCAAGATTGTGTATATAGATGTCTACAACCCTCTACTCGATCTCATTCAAAACCCTACAAAATATGGTAAATCCAACTTTTTTTTCTTAATTAGGCTTAAGACAATAATTTAGTGAGAAATTAACATATTATTGTACTTCATTAATTATTCTAACAATAATTTTTTATTTAACCTCTTTCAGGCTTCGAAGTTGTGAATGAAGGGTGCTGTGGCACGGGTAAGATAGAAGCATCAATACTATGTAACCAAATGACTTCATCTACTTGTGCAAATGTTTCTAGTTTTATCTTTTGGGACAGTTTTCATCCCACAGAAAGAGCATATAAAACGCTCGTCTTGCAACTCCTCGACAAATATGTCGACAAATTCTTTTGAAGGGCACCATGCTTAATTATTACACCCCAGTAGGTGCTTCATATTCAATTTAAATTGTATGCATATCATATGAATCCATAATCCAAAGTGTTGACAATAAATCCATAATCCAAAGTATTGTGTATTCTCTCTGGTGAAGATATATTGGTCGGTAATGTGTCTAGGTTTATGGGTGAAAGTTTATTTGATCTCTTTTGTATTGTCCAGATCGAGGTATATATTTGATGTGGATATATATCCCAGAGGCAATTAGATGGAAATTAATTACTTTTTCTTCAATTAACCCAGTGGAACTTTGGTTTGATTAAACAGTGTCATGGGTTACCTAAAGTGAAACAGACTTAACTTTGTAAGAACAGTAAGGAGAACCAGAAGATTCTGCCTACACGAAAAGCATATACAAATATCGTATTTTTCAAATGACAACTCGATTGGATCAAGTGAAAATCATCGGTTCATAAAAATTATGTTATCATTTCAGTATGGACTCTCGATAAGGTATTGGGAGAGAGCGAGAGAGGTGAACTGTTCTCTCTCTATAATTTGCATTTTAAGTCAACTGATCTATACCATATAACAACGTGGAACAAAGATCATCCAAGTATTAATTTCTCATAAACACCAATACTGATCAGTACTGACCACTTGTTCATTTATAAATGAACTAGCTAACTTCTTATTAATGGGACCAATGAAACTACCGTATTAAATAGGCTTTATAATTCTATCTCTCGGGCTATGAATGTCACGTTCCGTATAGTTTTCAGCCCAAGAGATCCACTTTTCCTGCTGCAACATCACAGATGGTACTATAGACACATAATTGAGGCATACTTTTCGTAATCATATGATCTCTTCATTAATTTTAACCAAGTTCTCTTCTGGCTTCTTTTACAATTAACAACACTATTATCTTACATGATTTACTTGAATGATTAAATATATATATACATTGAAGGTTATAATTAAAACATTTGACCGTTCATGTAAAATATACTCCTCATTTGGAATCTAGCTAATTTGAACAATGTAAAATCTGACAGGCCTCAAACGCAAATTGCTAATAAAATAATGAAAATGATTGGTAAATCCCTGTAACATTTAAAGGGTAAGTGGCTTTTGAGATACATAGTAGCAGCATCGGTGTGCCACCAGCAATATCAATACTCGTTCTTATTTTGATTTTTGAGAGACCAGAAGAAAATTCCTAGACGATTCCATCTTCTCGTTGTGTGTTTCTTTTTATTTTCTAATAAAAAAACCATGCAATACTCTCAGTTTTCTTACCATCCACATGGCTGCATACAGCTGCACGATGATAATTAATTAAACTTAGCTTCAGAGTCAGAGTTAGCCCATATGTTGATGTTAAATGGGAGGAATGTAACAGTGTATACAAAGGTATTATACGATAGCAGTAACTTTTTGGAAACTAGCAGAAGAAAATTTGTGTGTTTCAGAGTATCTTCTTCTTCAGAATCTTGAGTAATTTAAGAGATACCTACTTCTTGTATGATTAACAGCTCGATCTCTCTACTTATCTGACCATTAAATGAAATCAATGCATAGTTTTTCCAATATATAATTGCAAAGAAAAACATGTAATACGGCCAACGATGGTCGATCTACTTGCAAAAACAATGCAGTCTCAGCCTATGTAACTGTCTTCTTCTTCCTCCAATTTTTTGTTTTCTCTTTGTGTTAGTTCTATTTTTCAGCACAGAAGCTGTTGTTAAACTACCATGCAATAACACAATTCCTGCAGTTTTTATGTTTGGAGATTCAACCGTTGATACAGGCAATAACAACAATCTGAAGACACCGGCTAAAAGTAACTTCCCTCCTTATGGGAGAGATTTCATGGGAGGAATACCAACTAGGAGATTTTCCATGGGAAGGTCCCATCAGACTTCATAGGTTTATCATTGGGTTACCCCTCCTACTTAATTTTCCTTTCACTTAATTTCTAAAATGCCCTTGTATATATTTTTTTTGAAAAAAAAAAAAAATTGGACATGAAAGAACTCTTGCAATCATATTTGCTGGCAACTCTACAACCTGAAGATCTTTTTACCAGCGTAAGCTTTGCTTCAGGTAGCTGTGGATACGACCATTTGATGTCGAAAGTAGTGGTACATGTATATATATATATATATATATATATGTGCACACATCTCTCCGTTTAATAATATTATTTATAAATTTTTAACACTTTATAATTCAAGTCAGCAATATCATCATCCGATCAGTTACAGTTTTTTGAAGAATATACACAAAAGTTGAAAGAGATGGTTGGAGAGGAAGGAATAAACACGATCTAGAAAACAGGTTTATTTGTGGTGGTTGCAAGCAGCAACGACGTTGCAAATACCTATTTTGGTTTCCGTATTAGGAAATTTCATTATGACATTTCTGCTTACACTGACCTTCTGGCTGCCTCTGCTTCAACATTCTTAGAGGTAACTTTTCTTAGTTTGTTTCATTGACGGAAAAAACAAATGAGCTTCGATACTATCATTATACATATTTACTCAATTTTTGTCATATATATATATAATTTAAAATTCAGTAATCATGATAAATAAAATTTATTTCATGCTTCTTATTCTATCTTTTTAAATTCTTATGAGGAATTATATGGACTCGGGGTACGAAGGATCGGAGTGGTGGGTGCAACGCCGCTGGGTTGCCTGACGTCGTCAAGAACTGTTAGTGGAGGAGGAGCGGCAGGGAAAGATTGTGCAGAGAATTACAACAAAGCAGCGCTGTTGTTCAACGCAATGTAGCGTAAAAGCTTAGTTTTATCTTTATCTAGTGTCAGCAGCCAACAATGACATTGGAGTTTCCTTTTTCTTTTTTACTCATCGATCCCATAAAAATATCAGTATGGTATTCCTTCCTACGGTGATTTTCTAGTTAGCTAAGCCAGGCAAGGCTTCTGTATTTTTTCCAATCTTCGTTTCTTTTCAAACATTTAAGCATTAGACTATCCTCAGTTAAAAAGTTAATTAGCATTTAATTTATTATTTCTTGTGTACTCTTTTTCAAAGGATTTGCACAAACGAAGAGCTCGATTAGAAAATGGGTGTCCTCGTTACTATACCAGAGATGTGCACCTACATCCAGAACTGCAGCAGGAGGTATACTAAGAGAATGTGTAGAGAAATTCAACGAAGCAGCGCAATTGTTTAATGTCAATCTTCAGTCTCATTAACGAACTGACTCCAGGAACGTGCTTGCGTAGACACTTCAAGTTATGTGTTTTGGGACAGTGCTCATCTCACTGAATAAGAAAACGAGATCGTCATTTCTATTTTCTAATGTTACCCAGGAATTTGCAAGCAATTTCTGATATTCCTCCATTATCTCTGATATATTTGAATTTGAATAGGAGTTCATGTTCATGTACGATAGGATGCTGAAGTTTTATGGTTCATGTATAATTTTTTCATGTTTATGGTATAAATTTCATGTGTTGGTTTATATATATTTCAAAATTACGTTTAGAAGACATCTCAACGATGTTTGCAAGATTCTTAATACCTTATATATACATCCTCGAATGAACGATTGAATCTCTACGAAGTTCATATTTATCTTTTATTTTTTGAAAATTTAGATTTACAACCTAAAACACCTTAAGGGTAAAAGGTGTAGAAGACTTAAACCAACAATTTTTCAACATAAAATCTTAACTTAGCAATTTTATATATTAATCGATTTCTTTAACCATATATATCTAACATGAAAAATTTTACCATGCCAAAAGATTATTGGATTAAGGTGAAAAATTTTGAATTAACTATGACTAGTTAGGATTAGTATCATCTCCTAATATTTTTTATTCTTAACTTTTAAGTATATGTTGACGAGTGTAATAATTAATAATAAACTGGTAAAGTTTAAAAATTAATTTCATATTTTACAATATAAATTAAAAATACCAAAATATAATATAAACTATTCATCATTAATTATAGCACATGTCGATATCTGTTAAAATTAAACATAGAAAGAGGAGAATCATGATCAACTAGGTAATCCTCATCTAATAATTCACACCAATTAGATTTGAGAATGTACACTTTGAATTTTGTTGAAGATAAAGTTCCCTAATTATCTGGTTGAATTTGTTTTTTTATAATAACTAGAGTTTGAGAAACAAACAACCCAAATTTAACTATTTATATTTTTTATGAGAGTTAAAATTTTAATGAAAACACATATCAACATCTGCTAAAATTAAACATAAAAAGAACTAATAGAGAATCATAATCCGACTAAATAATGATCATCCAATAATTCACAGCAGACCAATCAAATTTAAGGCTGAACACTTTGAATTTTGTTGGAGTAGAATTCCCTAATTATCTGGTAGAATTTGTTTTTTTATAATAACTAGAGTTTGAGAAACAAACAACCCGTTAAAATGAATTTAACTATTTACATTTTTTATGGGAGTTAAAATTCTAAGTAGACAAAACTACACCAAGTTTGACCTACCGCTGTTTAAGCAGTAAACGAATAGAAACTCTCCAAGCCCTAAGCAGCATCGTTTAATAACAAGCGTGTGAACGTTTAAGAGAATCATCACCAACCAACATATTGAAAGTTCACTTAAAAAATATGGCGTTCCTCTTTGTGAAGCAGTCTTCTGCTATTTACAAAAGTTTGTTCCAAATTTTTGTTATTGTTTTATCAATCTGTGCCACGGAGGCATCCAAAAACGGAACGTTTCCGGCACTAATAGCTTTCGGAGATTCAATTCTTGATACAGGCAACAACAACTATCTGATTTCTTTATCAAAGTGTAATTTTCCTCCATACGGAAGAGATTTCATTGCAGCAAAACCTACAGGAAGATTTTCGGACGGGAGAATCCTCACAGACCTAATAGGTACGTAGTCAAGACGCCACGCAGAGTCACCCCATTAATGCATGGTGTTATTGCATGACATTGGTATTTCTGTTCAGTCTTTCCTCAACTCAGAAGCAAATAGAGAAGTGATCTTAAATATTTATATCCTTGTTTCTTCTCTTCTCTACAGCTGAAAGTTTTGGAATTAAAGAGACTGTGCCTGCGTATCTCGACCCAAATCTGCAGATTGAAGATCTCCCCACCGGCGTATGCTTTGCTTCAGGAGGCTCAGGATTGGATCCTTTAACATCTAGTATGCAGGTACTTAATTTCTACTTTGTTGCTTGTATTTGTGGATAATTTGTTAATTATTCTAATTAACTAGTTTTTCAATTTGATGTACGTACGTGTTACCAAAATCAGTCAGTTATACCGATAACGGATCAATTAACTCACTTCAAAGAGTACTTGGGTAATCTTAAAGAAGTTGTTGGAGAAGAGAAAGCAAACAACATAATATCCAATAGCCTGTTTCTATTATCATCGGGGAATAATGACATAGCAATCTCCTATTTTGTCACTCGTTCAAGAGCTTTTCAATATGATGTTCCTTCATACGCTTCTCAATTAGTTAGCTGGACTTCCTCTTTCCTAAAGGTAATGAATTACATTCAGAGAATTTCTATTGATTTACGTTTGATCTTATTTCATATTCCTTTTTTTGAAACTTAAATTTATCTCCTGAAATTTAAATCAAAACTTTTACACTTCACGATATACCTGTAAAGTGATAAGCCTCGTGCAAATCTATTCACATCCCTTGCGCTTTTGATGTAAATAGAGTTATTGCTTTTAAGCTAAGCCAATTATCTTCTTAAATTATTTATATATTTATAAAAGAATTAAGATTCAATACCGATATGAAATTATCTAGCCCGTTATAGATCTTTTGGTTTGCTTGATTATACTAAACAAATGGTTCAAGCTGTATGTTCATGCTTTCACAATATATATATTTTTTTGCAAATCATTTGAAGGATTTACACGGTCTTGGGGTAAGGAAAGTTGCTGTTTTTAGTACATTACCTTTGGGTTGCCTACCAATAATAAGAACACTACTAGGGGGGATATTGAGAGATTGTGCAGAGAACCTTAACCAAGCGGCAGAGTTGTTCAATTCTAAACTGTCAGCTGAGGTACAAAATCTCAATAGCAACCTTCCGCATGCTAAGATGGTCTACGTTGATGTCTACAACCCTTTGCTTGCTCTCATCAAGAATAATCAAGCGGGATCAGGTGAATCATCGGGAACAGTTGTATTATCACAATTCTCTACGGTTAATGCAACTATATATTCCGCTAACTGAAGTTTAACGAGTGTGTATTATCTTTTTGTTGTTTGATAACTTCAATCAGGTTTCAATGTTCGCGACAGAGGATGTTGCGGCACAGGACTAGCAGAGATTGGGCCACTTTGTAATGTTTTTAGTCCCTTGACATGTTCTAACGTGTCTCAATTTGTATTTTGGGATTCCGCCCATCCTTCAGAACGGACATACAGAATCCTCGCATCTCCAATTCTTCAGAATCTGAAAAACAACTTCTCTTAGTCTTCATTTTCAATTAGTGCTAGTTTACATTATATTTTATACATCTAGATTTCTTCTTAGGTGAATAGTTCTGATGTAACAATAGTAGTTATATGTTTGCAATTTTCCGTCCACAACTGGCCTATTTCATAGATTCATGCTGGAGATAAATTGAAGCTTTGCTTCATCTACAAGGGGTACTTCCGATATTGGCTTTCGCTGAGAGCTAATTACTTAATTCTGTTGAACTTGGACATGATTTAGTGTATGGGGTTCAGGGTTAATAATCATAGAATTAGAATACAATGAATAAGATACAGTATTGAGGACAATATTAAAGGTATTAAATTTCGTACATAATTTTTTTGGGACTCTCTTAACTAAATCTTTCTCAATAGATATATATGATACATAATTCTCAGTTTCGTTGCAGATGAGTTAATTTGTTTGCCTTAACTGCTTGGATTTTTCGTATTAAACAACCCGGCCATTATAAGGAATTCAAGTATTTATATCTTGATGGGAGGTTTAAGTAACAAGGAGTTGCCAAAAATAAGCAAAATTCGATCAACAGCATTAAACATATATTGATCGTATATATATGTACGTGAACATTAACGAGAACCGTCAAGAACAAAGTATTATAATTCACCAAAAAAAAAAAATTATGAGTTTCCTCCTTGTAAAGCAGTCTTCTGCTACTTACAAACTTTTGTTCCCACTTTTTGTTATTGGTTTATCGATCTGTACTACAGAGGCAGCTAAAGAGTTACTCGAAAATGGAACATTTTCTGCACTTATAGCATTTGGAGATTCAATCCTCGATACAGGCAATAACAACAATCTCAATACAGTTAAATCTAATATACTAAATTTCTCTAAATCTGTATTTATCTTTATGCTATCATGTTATGATATGAAATTATTTAGTTACTAAGTATTAAGATTTGTAGTTGGGTATAGGCATATTTCTACATAGTTTCAAACCTATAAACTTGATGTTTGTCTTTTAAGCGCATCATACGAAGCTATGAACATGGTGGGCGTGAATACATCCGCCCTTGAAATTTGAATATAGTTGTTTCTACATATGGGTTTGAGCGATGTTTGCTATATGTAATGAAACTAAGAACCATTCAAGATGAGTCATGAATACACTCAGTGCATCATATCTATATTGGATTGGTCAGGAATCCACCTTTGAAACATTGTTTCTACATGGTTTCTGTGTAATAAAAGCTGAAATTTTATTCAATCAATTGCCAAGGTTAACGGACAAATCAATCGCCCTCACAAGGCTGAAGCTAACACGTAAAAATCTCTAACTTGAAAATCTAAAATGCATGACTCAGAGATGATAGGAATTCTGTTGTTGACGTAACACAAGGTGTACACTTTATAAAAAAAAAGGCTTATATGATTCCACAAGTAATAACTTTTCTGCATTGGCATTATATCTTGAGCTCAGACCAGGAAAGATGTTCATCATTAAACTAAAATAAGTTCTTCGTTACTGCCACATGCAAATCGTGTTTGATAATAACAACAGCAAACTCTAAGGCTAACACGAATGCGCTCATGCACTGCGAATAACTACTTTCCCACAAGTTATACACGACAGACAGTTTGATTAATTATTTAAATTTTCCAGAGCTAATTACAATTTCGACAATGCAGTCTATCTGTTCTAAGCTGCCGTGTTTCTCTTCTTACACTGTTTCAATCTATTTGTTTCATGTTTTTGTTATTCTTCGTTCCTGCACAACCCACGCTGTCGTAAAGATACCGCAGAACGTGACAATCCCGGCTGTTTTCGCGTTTGGGGATTCGATTGTTGATACGGGTAACAACAACAATAGAATAACGCTGGCTAAGTGCGCTTTCCCTCCATACGGGAGGGATTTCAAGGGAGGAAAGGCCACTGGAAGATTTAGCAATGGAAAGCTTCCCTCCGACTTGATTGGTATCAATAACTTTCTCTTTGTAAAATAGTTACACAACAGGATTCACCACAAAATTACTCTGCATACACCATGGATGCATGTTAAATTAAGCAGCTCGTGGGCTTTCTCTGTAATTTTGGGGTTTTTTGAGCTATAGTAGCTTAAAACCTAACCAGTAACCAGCATTTATAAGCCTCGATTCTTTCCCAAATAAATAGTGTTTTTGATTCGGAACATCACGGAGAGCCACGTATCTAAATTTCATATGGTGAATTTCAACATGCCCCTGTAAATTTAAATAATTTTAAAATTAATTTAAAATTATTTATTATTCTAATATAAGTCCATTCATTAAAACCCAACAACCCATACTTTAATTTATCTTTTTCATTTAATTACCATATTTAATCTTTCTTTTTTATTTTTTTTAAAATTATTATAATTCCTTGCAAGCCATTTTGTGAATATTTTAAATTATATTTTTTTATTTGTAATTTTTCATGTAAAATAATATATTAAGGATTTCATTTGATTTAGATTCACTAATTATATTATGTTTTGAACTTACACCCTTAATAATTTTTTCTCTTTTTGTTGAGGTTTGTTTTTAAAAAATAAAAAATTACTCTCCCTAATCTGTTCGGTATTATTTTTAAGGTAACGTTTTTATAAAACTAAAATAAAAATAAAAATGATATTTTTCAATTATTATATTTTGAATATAAAAATACATTCAGTATTATATTTTAAAAATTATATTATAGAAAAAGAGAATTTGATTTGGGTGAGAAAAATATTTTATGATATGTTTTGTAATTTATTTTATAAAATAGATTAAATAATTTTATAATTTTAGATTATAAATATATAATTTATATTTTTATTTTATAAATTTAATTTTAACAAAATAATAAAAAATATATTTTACATATGAATTTATGGATTTATCACTGCTGCCGTATGCGAGTGTTTTCAGTGGAACAACTGGGGATTAAGGAACTGTTGCCACCATATCTTGATCCTCATCTGCAAACTAAAGACCTCCTCACAGGTGTAAACTTTGCTTCAAGTGGGTCGGGATACGATCCTTTGACATCTCACTTAGTGGTAAAAAAGTATTTCCTTTTTCCATAGTTACACTGACTGCTGAGTCTTTTCGATATGCCTTAAAAGTATTTATTAAATAATTTCGTGTAAGCTCATGTATCAGTTAGCTATATCACTGACGAGGCAACTGCAACTACTCAAAGAATACATCGGAAAAATTAAGGAACTCGTCGGAGAAGAAAGAGCAAGCAACATTATGTCCAACAGCCTGTTTCTTATAGCATCAGGAACTAATGACATTGCCAACATCTATTTTCACACCCCAACCCGAATTCTTGAGTATAATGTTTCTGTTTACACTGATTGCTTGGCTAGCTCGGCTTCACTCTTCCTTCAGGTAAGCTTTTTAAAATAAGTTTTACAAATAAACAGTAAGCAAATGCCTGGCTACTCATGAGTATTAGTTTGGATGACACAATCGGAAGGATCTGTACAAATTTGGGGCAAGAAGGATTGGCGTTTTCAGTACACCGCCCATCGGATGTTTGCCGGCGCAGAGAACTTTGGCTGGAGGGAAAGGTAGAAAATGTGTAGAAACCTACAACCAAGCAGCAGAACTGTTTAATTCCAAGCTATCAAAAGTGATCAATAACCTTAACAGCAAACTTCCCCAAGCTAGGTTGGTCTATGTCGATGACTACAGCCTTTTGAATGACATGATCCAGAACCCAAAAAGATATGGTAATTCATCCACTATTACAATTAATCTAGTAAGCAAAGTGGCTATAGATTATAATAATGATTTGTTTCTTACAGGATTCGAAATTTCGGACAGAGGTTGCTGTGGTACGGGTACAATTGAGGTTGCATTTTTGTGTAATAAATGGACTCCGTTTACTTGTAGTAATGCTTCCAGGTATGTTTTCTGGGACAGTTATCACCCCACGGAGGCAGCATACAGAGTTATGATCAATCAGCTCCTCCAATATTTGATCAACCAGATTTCTATGTAATGACAACGTGCTGAAGTTGTACTCAATTATTAATGAAATACATTCCATTTCTTTCAAAAATGATTTCGGTTTGTATTACTATTAGTTACGAAATGACCAGATTATTCTTATATATTTGCTTTTACTTTAAAATACGAAACATAACACTTGAGGGTATTTCAGTCATTTTCATAGGAGATAGGGACTCATTTGATACAATAGAAAAACTATGTCCTTATTTGTAAACAAATAAAAAAAGACCTGTATCGCTTTGATCCTGTGCGGCCGTTTTTACGACAAAAATCGAAACCCTCATTCCGATTTGAGCAACATTGCCGCTTTCGCTTCTTGTTTTAAAATCCTAGAAACTGAGCAGAATTTCTTTGATTCTTCGATATCTTTCTCTCTTGTTACTTCTAAATATTCTTCATCTCTGAAATGGAGGCTGTAACTTCAGCGCTCGATATGGTAAAAGGGGTCGCCAAATCGAGCCAAAACTTCGTTGACAGTCTCGTTCATCGCCGTCGGGAAAAATCTTACAGCCGCAATCCGGTATTTGTAGTTCGTTTCTCTTTTTTATTTATTTGAGAAGTTTGTTTACTTTGATCATTTGTGTTCCTGCTCTTATTATCGAGCCCAACTGCACCAGCAAAGTGCAGTGGCCTATACGTTGGAGGAATAGCCTCTGCTACTAATAGGCTAGAATACCAATTAGGGTTTCTTTCTCTCAAATTAATGAAATTATGAACCTTAATATTGTTTTCCAGTGCTTAATTGCCAGTGTTGTTCATTACCTGTAATGAGGGATTCCAATAATCACCGAATTAGGATATACTGGAATAGTGGTAGTAGTTCGTGAGTTGGCAGTTGCGCATTGGTTCAGTTCAATTGGACACGAGTCTTCTAGTCAAATCGAGATGCGAAGAGTGTCCTTATCCTTTGAGTTATGGATAATCAAAATCCGGAGATCACCCTTTGGCTGGGTATATGAAGAATTACAAACGAATTTGATTCCATTTCATTATTCAAGGCAACTTTTATTTCGATCTAGAAAGCTATATGGTATATTAGATCCCTTTTCAATTCCTAGCAGTGGTTGGAGAATGTATTTGTTTCAATGTCAGTGATGTGGAAATGTTACGTTTTCTTCTGATATTTTTTGCATGACTTGTATTCTTAGCTCAAGCTCAAGGTTTGCTTTGCAGATGCTTTAGCTGTCTCTCTCTCATTTTTTTTAAATTAATATGTTTGTCTTACTAATCCAAGAAGGAAAGAGAAAATCTTATGTAATTTCACTATCTTAGCTTGTGTGATTATGATTTCTTTTTACATGGGAGAATTATTTGCATTTAGACAAAGTACATTCTTATGTTTAATGGTGTAATTACATTAAGAATTTTGTTGAAATATCATCTCTTTCTGGATAAGTGACAGCACCAATACTCAGTCAGCCTGTAATTATAGGGAGTACCAAATTTTTCTTTGAAAATTTTAAAGCTCTCTTAGTTAGCATCAAGGTTGCGTGTGGGGTCTTTACAACTCTTCCCATAACATTATTTTCAGATTGAAATTTTGAAGCGGTTGCAACGAGAATTGTTTTCAGATCAGATGAAACAAAGAGACAGACTAGACAAAGTTGAGCGAGTTCTTTCCTTCTATAAAACATCCAAGGGAAGTCCATTCCAAGAAGCTAGTACTCATGTAAGGGGAGAGGTTGATGTCCTGGGAGCTATATTGATGATGGGAGACGTCGATCAGCAGCATTTTGATGCACTTGATCGAGCAGGAATAAGGACTGGAATACATTCAAGGTTCACTTTTGAAACGACTCTTCGGCAGAACGATACTCTTGCAGCAGAGTTTGTGGCCGGTCAAGAAGGTGACCGAAACCTTGGAGACATCTCAGGAAGCCCACTTTCTCTCACAAAACTATTTTATGTGGCAAATGTTGGTGATTGGTTTTCTGCAATTGCAGTTCCTGTGGGAGCTCAATACAGAGATTTTGATATTGTGAAGAATACTTCCCATAGGGTACAATCTAATCTTCATTTAAACTCTTAGTAACTTCAGTTGTATTCTGGCATGTTGAGTGCTATTGTGTTATTATAAGTTAATTAGTTTCTTTGAAGTTATTGTGGCATGTTCAGCCTAAATGATTAATCAGCTAGATTGGTGTTAAAATCATTCAGCCTCTAAATGGACTTGATTAGAGATACTTGGCTCAAAGCGAGTTGCATCTTGCCCGATTCTGAGTATTCTTTTTGATGCTCCACGTGATTTTAAACTATAGGACTTATCAGCATTCTCATTCTGCTACTTGTTTTGTTTTTTTATAAGTTTCTTTTAGTAGAGAGAGAAGTTAAAACCTGGCCTTATTAATTGGCTTGGTCCCATTTCCATTGTGGCAAGTGACAATTATAGTTCATTCAATGTAGTACGGTGCTATTTCAATGGCAGCAAGTGCTATTCATCTTCACATGTTTTGTCATTGACATCTTTTACTACTTTAAATGGTATGACTTCTAACTTCATCCTGGTAAGATGACGAGAATTGTATTGGTTGAATGGCAGGGAAAGGGCCTCACCACTATTTCATCTTTTGACCCACCTCTCTTGAATCAGCAAAATGGTGGTGCCATTGGATTAATGGTGAGAAAACCAAATGTTGTTGCTTCATTGGCTCAATCTGTTTCTGGATTGGGAACACAGCTGGGTTCTGATGGATGTGGACATTGCTTCAGCACTTTTGCACAAGTGGCCTGCCAGCTTTCAAGAGGAGTAAAACTCTCTCTTATGGGTCTTCACCAAGTGCCCAAATCACTTAATCACTTTGGCAGTCTTGGATCCCTTACAGTTCCAGTAGGCTTTTTGAAACGGAGCAAGGATCCCAAGAGAACATCGGAAGCCACTCCTTTGGTAATAAACACTCGGGAAATTCTCTCAATGGGTTCTATTGCTCTGAAGCTGGAGACTGAACTTGATGAGAATACAAAAATTGGTAGTTGGATTGAGATGCAAAATTCAGATTCCAAACACCTACGTTGGGCTGTCACCATTTCTGATTCTTTCGAAGATGAATTAGGATGGGGTGCAAGTGTCAGTGGGATAATTGATGGTCCCAAAGGATTGGATCAATACCAGATTGAATCTTTTGTAGATCTTAGTTTAGGTAAGAGATTCAGCTTGAAGCCGGGCGTTGCGTATGTGGTGGATAGAAATGCTAAAATACTAGCTCTTATGCTTCGGTGTAACTGGTCCTTCTGATCACCATCACCAACAAATTTTGATTCTTTTCTAGCACATGGAAGGCTGCGGTTCCTACCGGATTCATACTTTTGTGATCTGGTATATAGGCTTAGATATCGATTTATAGATATTCTTTGGTGAACTTGGAACAAGAAGGAAAAGAAGAAATGTTAATGTTTCTGCTCAGGTGTCTTTTTCAGACAAATACAAACACGTTTAGCAAGGCCAACTTTATTATCCCAAAAATGGTATGGCAGTTATCATCAGCTTGGATCAATTCAATAGCTCATTCTAAAATTAATTCTCTTTGATTGGTTTGTGATTTCTACTTCAATGTAATGTTTGGTTTTCGTCTACTTCAATGTAATGTTTAGTTTTCGTCTAATTCAATGCATATTATCTTTAATTATGTCACAGGGGAAGTGGAAAATTAGCTGTATTCCTCAAAGAAATCACAAACGCATGTCAGCCAGCGATCGCTATCAGCCCATCACTTCCCCTTGTAAAAAGCATAAGCTTCATAAATCTTTAGACAATGCTTTCTTTCCTTGCTTTTCAATGCTAAAATAATTGAGAAAATGAGACCAAAATAACCTTCAATAATATTTTTATACAAATAAAATTAAAAATTAAAGTGGAGAATAATATTAATTATAAATAATAAAATATTTAAAAATTGTGGTGAGCCTACAATAATTGGTGGACATTTTTGTTGGGCCTCAGCAATTAGGGAATGAGATAAATTTCCACTACTGGATTCCGTTTAGCCCGAATAACTCCCTAAAGTGATTATGAGTCTAATAAGATGATGACGTGGCAAAATCAGGCCCATTATTGGAATTTTAGTTTTTTTAATTAATAAATCCATTAAAGTACAATTTCTTCGCTTATCTTTATATATATTATATAAAGATAAGGAATCGTAGGGAAACTGAGTTCTATCTGTAAATCTCAAAACTCCTGGATAGATCGATAGATCGCGTATCCGAAGAATAAGAATGTCAAGCGGTAAGACGATAACGCTTAAGAGCTCGGACGGTGAGGCCTTTGAGGTGGATGAATTGGTGGCTATGGAATCGCAAACGATCAAGCACATGATCGAGGAAGATTGTGCTGACAATGGAATTCCTTTGCCCAACGTCACCGGAAAGATCCTCTCTAAGGTCATCGAGTACTGCAAGAAGCACGTCGAGGTATCTAATCCCGACGATCGTGGAACTGCCGGCGTCGATAATGATATCAAGGCTTGGGATGCCGAGTTCATCAAAGTCGATCTGGGCACCCTCTTTGATCTGATCCTCGTTAGTTCTCTTTACTCTTTTTTTAATTGAATCGTTTTAGTTTCTGTTTTGGGATCTTGGATCTTTGTTTTACTGTTCTAATTGATTTTTTTACTAGGGTTTTTTTTTTCTCTCTAATTGGTTGGAATTTCTTTTATGAAATTGACTGGTATGAACCTAAATATATCTAATTTTGTTTTAATTTTAGTCTGCTTTACATTGGTAAAATCAGATATATGATCTTGTTGGAAGAATGTTAACGGGACATATGTATTCTAAATTTGTCAAAAACATATGTGATTATTAATTGTATGTCTCTCTTTTTTGTCAAATATGGTTTGTTAATCAGTTTGTTATGTCGGTTTAGCTAGAATTTAATGGAGGATGAGTTAGAATTAGAATTTGTTTGCAATACTTATCTAGTTTGGTTATTACTCTTTTATAAAGCAGTGATTGGTGAAAGGAGAAGTCGAAGGTATGATCAGGTATGCTTTTTCTGTTTAAAATGTTTGGTACTAAATTGAAAGTTGAACACTAATATATTTCTGAAGCTATGTCTATCTACATGTTCTCGTTGTAGTGTTTGGAGTTTCAGTGTTTGGCAAATGTTGAATTTTACGAATTCATGTAAAGTTTGCAAATCGGCTGATGCCTACTAGTTGATGGAGTATATTGACTTTTATCTGTTGAAGACCTATTTATAAACTTTTACCACTTTTTCCAAAAACACCATTCTGTTCTTTAAAAGTAAGCTGCTGCATTTTGGATCATTATTTGGATTACCAATGTTTATCTTGTGTTTTGATTTTTAGGCAGCAAACTATATGAACATCAAGAGCTTGCTGGACCTGACTTGCCAGACGGTTGCTGACATGATGAAGGGCAAAACTCCAGAGGAGATTCGCAAGAAATTCAGCATAAAAAATGACTTTTCACCTGAAGAAGAGGAGGAGGTTCGTCGGGAGAATCAGTGGGCTTTTGAGTGACAGATCTGAAATGAACAATCTGTAATCGTGTCTTTCCTTTCCTTTTATTTTCCTTTCTTTTTCTGGTGCTGGAAGATATGTATTGACTCAAACTTCTTTAGCTAGTAAATTGTCAAACAATTGTTGTTTTAATAACACATTGACCAACCTCCTCTGTATTACTAATTATGATATCCTTTTGGATCTTGTTGCTTATGTTAATATGGTATTGCTTTCCCTTCCAATTAGTTTGTTTGTTCATGTTGAATTATTGTCTTCTACCTAGGCAGTCATTTAATTTAAATACGTTGCTTTGGTTGCATCTTTAAATAGATTCCATTTTCTGTTGTTGGTTTAGAGGTTAGAATGTCACATTGCCATGTTGTGCTTGGCATTAGAGATGATATTAAATGTAGGGGAATGAACCCAGCGCATATCATGAAGCGCAAGAGCAGCATTGTGTAGATGATGATTTACAGAAAAAGCATGAGTAATGGTGTGTGTATTTACTAACTGCAGGTTCATCTACAGCTTCAGGATGGGATTCTGGGTAATGTGTCTGGATCACTAATCATCTTGCCAACATTAGAATATATGGTCAGAGTGTTTATATGTTAAGTGTTTTTTAGCCTGCTTGATGTGAAGTTGAGAGGTTCATTAAGAAAATTGGTTTTTGGGAACTATATTTGACGGGCTGCGTTGACAAGCATATTTACTAGCTTAGATCTTTTCATTGAAACAGTAAAAAATACAAAAATTTGTTATTTTTTCTTATTAAGTGCATTCATTATTTTTTTTTCTTGTTCAGTAATAGCTCTTTAATTGCTCTTACTGCTAACCACAAACGGGCTACGCACTTTATATTTTCCGTTAGACCATGTAATTGAACCAAAGACGTCATCTTTTAGTGAGGATAAGACGGAAGAGAACGTCACTTGGTAACTCAACTTCTGCTCGGTCTTCGTACATTTCAGTTTTTCTGGAATCACTTCCACTTTTAGGCCTTCAGGTGCATCAACACTTAAATCATAGATGGCGTCATTATCTCCGGCAACATTTGTGACAGTTCTACTTATTGTCCTGCCCTTTTTCCCATTGAAACTCGAAATGGCTATTGATGGATAGTTGATGTCGGATATTAAATCAACACTCGACTTCCTGGGACAGTTAAAACCTTTTGGAATACTTTTTGCAATCATTTTGATTTTCGACGAAGTATACCCATAATAACACAAGAAATTTAAGTAGTCAATAGTTGTGGTCTCGTAAACCAGCCCAGGTCGTAATGATGCAGCTGTGCTGACTTCTCCTGCGCCAAAATCGTAAGGTGTTGCTACTGAACCTGAATTTGTGGTTATTGGGGCCTTTAAATTGTTGGTTTGAATTGCTGCAGATTGACCAACAGGTTATAATATAGATCGATCAGTCCAAATTCGAACTTAATTACTGTAAGTTTGGTTGTTAGATCCTCACCTGTTGTCATGATAGCTGATTTAATTGCGGAGGGACTCCATGAGGGATTCTGAGATTTGATAGTGGCAACAAGTCCGGACACGTGTGGGCAAGACATGGAAGTTCCTGATAGTAAACCGAATAGAGGAGGTTTTTTGCCTTCTGGAGTTAGTGATGTATTATTGCCAATCCAAGCTGCAAGTATGTTAACTCCTGGTGCTGTGATATCAGGCTGTATGAAATCAAGAGTAGACAACTGGTAAATATGTGAGCAACTATTATTCTGTTCTGCTGCCTGCATTGTTTTGGGGAGAGTAAGAAGCTTTTACCTTGATAACATTCCTTGTCAAGAGTGAAGGACCTCTACCTGAGAAGTATGCAATTGCAGGAGCAGGCATATATTTTGGCACTGTTACGGTAGGTAAAATTGTAGCCACTGGTTTTCTATCAGATTTTATTTTTTTGAATTCTTCATTAATAAACATCGTTGAACATTGATATATCTAAAATACTAGCAATTGATGCAACTAATGAATAATTTATCACCTGGTTGAGTTGATATAAGCGTGGATTTTGGCCCCGTCCTTGGAGCTGATCACAGTCATTGGAAAAGAACCGTAAGTGGATGCAACTGCTCTTCTTTTGTCATCAATCATAATAACACCCTTAGCTCCAAGACCCTCCATCTCATCCTTCTTCCCCTCTAGTGAAAGCAAATCATCATCATTGTCGCATAGAAGAATTTTCCCTTTCACCAGAGTTTCATTAACAAATGCAAAATAGCAATTCCTGAATAAATAAATAAATGTTTTATCTACATAATCCCTTTGTACAGAACAGATTGATCATATTGAAATAAAATGTCGCTGATTACATGTACCTGGCTTTATCAACATCTATTTCGGCAGGAGGGCCATTTACATTAGCGGCAGATTTCGCATAAATTAGCGGGTGCACTGGAGTTTTTTGGAGATTAGAGAAATTTATGCCTTCTCCCTGATCAATCAAATTCAGAAAAAAACTTAAACCTCATGTTGTAAGAACAATTTTATCAGTTAATTCTATTCTCTATTCAATATCAGTACCTTGATTACTTGGTTTCCACCCAACACAACATCAGACTCAAAATCTCTGTCTATGGTAGAAGCAGCAACGGTCAAAAGCCAAGGGGCAGCATTCACAACTGTTCCATTGGAAGGGCCGTCATTTCCTGCAGAGCAGACCACGGTAATCCCGTGCTCGACAGCATGGAATGCTCCGATGGCAATTACATCATCGGTAATGTCTCGCTTAATTCCTCCTTCTCCTCCAAGTGATAAGGATAGTACATCCACCCCATCAGCAATAGCATCATCAAATGCAGCCAATATATTGGATCGAGTGCATCCAGTATCAGGAGAACATACCCTATACACAGCGATCCTTGACCCAGGGGACCCACCTACGGCAGTCCCTGAGGCGAGTCCGTAGTAAGATGCACCCTTAACCGCACGTCCTGCGGCGGTTGCAGCCACATGGGTGCCGTGCCCATTCATATCTCTAGCTGATTGGTACGTTGCAGCTAAGTCATCTTCTATATCGTAAAATTTTGCTCCAATTATCTTCCTGATACAAATTATGAAACGTTATCAAACACCACATATAAATATTTAAATTGATCTATAAGATGTAAGGCTACCAAATATTTTTAGCCATGGCTTCGTCATTTCAAATTAGAGAAAAAGTTGCCTATAGCAGCTGATGATGCGTTATTTACCTATTACAGTTGAATGATGTGCTCTTATCTACGTTGCAAGATCCCTTCCATCGTGTTGGGATTGGACCTATATCTTTGTCATTGAAACTTTCCGACTCCGGAGAGATACCTAAGTTCCGTGTATATTAGAATGCACTTATTATTTTTGAAAAAGAAACGCATAATACATGAATTTCTTTCTGTGTAGGCTTACTCATTATTCTAATATTACCTGTGTCTAGGATGCCAATTATAGTGTCCGATCCTTGAGACAACGACTCAGAATCTGAACTGGGGTTCGAGCCCACCAGTAGATCAGATTGGTACTTTAAGAAATCCCATGAACGAGTTGTGTGGAGTTGTAGTATGGTATCAGGAAAGACAGATACAACTCCTTGTTTCTTGGATAGTGCATGAGCTTCTTCTTCTGACAATCGAGCTGCGAACCCAGAGAAGCCATGTTTGTAACTGTGTAATAGAGCATTCTCTTTCCTGGATAACACAAAGAAAATTTACTCATTATTAACTTAACCCAATCTCAATCTTCGTAGAATAAAATAAGATCAGAATCCATTAAAATTCAGACATGTTATATTCACCCTTCTAAGACAGAGGCCATTAGCTGAGCATGGTTATCCCTTAATGAACCATTCGTCGAAGTCACTGCTCCCATGTACACGATATAAACACCATTATTGGCTTCAGCTGTTCTAGCATTTACAATAAACGAGAAAAGGAAGAGAAAGAAGACCAAAAAGAAAATCGCAACACTTTTCATGGCTGTAACCAAGAGTACCCAGATTTATGCTGGTACTGCAATGGCTTTGATTAAGATAAAATTAGACCGTGTATAAATTATATGGTGCGGGTTGTCACTGGCTCAAGGTCGGGCACAGCAAAACTGCCTGTGCGTCACCCACGAATTTCGATGTCTTCAGGAAGACGACTCTAGCCCTGATATATGATATGTGAATAATGTATGATTGTGATTATTATCCTCAGTTGATTCATTAAAAAGTAATATTCTGCTAATGATTTGTTAGGTGTAACGATTAAGTTTCAAATCTATAGTTTGTGCTTGTTGGTGGGTTGTGAAGAAAATGCTTTGGGCATTGTGCTTATCTATTGGATCATCCACTTTGATAAGAAAAAGATAGCGGGCTGTGACAGTGATTGCATTTAAATTTCTTTGGAAGGAAGTTCATTTGATGACTGAAAGTGGTCTGTGGAAAATAATCAAGCAAGATAACAAATAACAATGCGACGGGTATGATTAATATTTAATTGTGTTCTCATCTCAGGATTTGGAATGACTTAATGAGAAAACTGTAATTCCATTTTCTCCTCGGGGGACTCCTGACTACAGATATAAATGTGCCACTAAATTTTGTTGCTTCCTCAGTCTATGATTTATGTGTCAAAAGTGGAATCCACCTTGACACCATTTTTGGTGTGAATTGTGTGGCAGCCTCACTTTGAAAATTGGTAATTTTCTGTCATAGTGATAGACGGTATGCAAAGTATGCTTGTTAATTTAGATTTTTTCATTGAAACTTAACAGTAAGACGCAATTCTTTTTCAATCTTATTCAGTACTCGTCACTCTCTAACTGCTCTTACTGCTAACCACAGACGGGCTACGCACTTTATATTTTCCATTAGACCACGTAATCGAACCGAAGACATAGTCCTTTAGTGAGGATAAGACGGAAGAGAATTTCACTTTGTAACTCAACTTCTGCCCCTTCTTCGTAAATTGCAGTTTATACGGAATCACTTCCACATCTAGGCCTTCAGGTGCATCAACATTTATAGCATAGATGGCTTCATTATCTCCGGCAACATTTGTGACAGTTGTACTTATTGTCTTTCCCTTTTTCCCATTGAAATTCGAAATCGCTATTGATGGGTAGTTGATGTCGGATATTAAATCAACACACGACTTCTTGGGACAGTTAAAACCTTTTGGAATACTTTTTGCAATCATTTTGATTTTCGACGAAGTATACCCATAATAACACAAGAAATTTAAGTAGTCAATAGTTGTGGTCTCGTAAACCAGCCCAGGTCGTAATGATGCAGCTGTGCTGACTTCTCCTGCGCCAAAATCGTAAGGTGTTGCTACTGAACCTGAATTTGTGGTTATTGGGGCCTTTAAATTGTTGGTTTGAATTGCTGCAGATTGACCAACAGGTTATAATATAGATCGATCGGTCCAAATTCTAACTTAATTACTGTAAATTTGGTTGTCAGATCCTCACCTGTTGTCGTGATAGCTGATTTAATTACGGCAGGACTCCATTTGGGATTCTGAGATTTGATAGTGGCAGCAACTCCGGAGACATGTGGGCATGACATTGAAGTTCCTGAGATTATATTGAATAGAGGAGGTTTTTTCCTTCTGGAGTTACGTCTGTGTCATTCCCAATCCAAGCTGCAAGTATGTCAACTCCTGATGCTGTAATATCAGGCTGTATGAAATCAAGAGTAGACAACGGGTAAATTTGTGAGCAACTATTATTCTGTTCTGCTGCCTGCATTGTCTTGGGGAGAGTAAGAAGCTTTTACCTTGATAATATTCCTTGTCAAGAGCGAAAGACCTCTACCTGAGATGTATGCAATTGCAGGAGCAGTCTTATATTTTGGCACTGTTACGGTAAGTAAAATTGTAGCCACTGGTTTTCTATCAGATTTTTATTTTTTTGGAATTCTTCATTAATAAGCATCGTTGAACATTGATATGTCTAAAAGACTAGCAATTGATGCAACTAATGAATAATTCATCACCTGGTTGAGTCGATATAAGCGCGGATTTTGGCCCCGTCCTTGGAGCTGATCAGAGTCATTGGAAAAGAACCATAAGTGGATGCAACTGCTCTTCTTTTGTCATCAATCATAATAACACCCTTAGCTCCAAGACCCTCCATCTCATCCTTCTTCCCCTCTAGTGAAAGCAAATCATTATCATCGTCGCATAGAAGAATTTTCCCTCTCACAAGAGTTTCATTAACAAATGCAAAATAGCAATTCCTGAATAAATAAATAAATGTTTTATCTACATAATCCCTTGGTACAGAACAGATTGATTATATTGAAATAAAATGTCGCTGATCACGTGTATCTGGCTTTATCAACATCTATTTCGGCAGGAGGGCCATTAACATTAGCGGCAGATTTCGCATAAATTAGCCGGTGCACTGGAGATTTTTGGAAATTAGACAAATTTTATGCCTTCTCCCTGATCAATCAAATGCAGAAAAACACATAAACCTCATGCTGTAAGAACAACTTTATCAGTTAGATCTATTGAACATCAATACCTTAGTCACTTAGTTTCCATCCAACACAACAACAGACTCCAAATCTGTGTCAATGGTGGAAGTAGAAACAGTCAGAAGCCAAGGTCCAGAATTCACAACTGTTCCATTAGAAGGACCGTCGTTACCCGCGGAGCAGACAACGATAATTCCGTGCCGCACAGCATGCAATGCTCCGATGGCAATCGTGTAGGTTCCGGTTAAAACGACGATACAAGCACAGCGGAATGAATTTTAAAATTTTTATGTATGTTCATTTTAATCTAATCTATTTTTTATAGATATTACCATATTATATATACATTAAATATGAGACAGATGTATAAACATACCTCATCTTGGATTTAGAATCCAAGACGGCCGGCGTGGACTCCAGTCATATAAATGAGCTCGACCTTTTGGAGGAATGACATGACTACAAACTTCAAAACTTTTTTTTAAGCTTTTCAAGCTTTTTTTCTTAAACTAAAAAAATTAAAAGAATCCGTTTTGTGTATATTAAACTATTTGCATCAATTTTAAACGGAATCCCTTTTTTTGTTTTTCTTAAACTTCACAACAAAAAAATAATTAAAAAATAAATTTATTTTTCTTATTAGTCTTTTTAGGAAACTACTTGCATTTGCAATAAATTCCAAACATCTTTTTTCATAAATTAAAAATTTTGTGTCTTGAGTTTTTCTTTATTTAATAAAATCAATAAGACATTACAAAGCTTAATGTTTTGTGTTTTGCATGTCTCCACAGGTAATTAAAGCAAACTTATTTTATTAAACAATGACAATTTCGTAATTTCAATTACAAACATATGTACTCAAATATTCATTTATTTTCTTTTAATTGAATTAATGAATTAATTATTTTTCCATAATTATAGGATTTTAATTCTATAAGTTTAATATGATTAAACTATAATTATAAAATTGCCATCATCTGGATTTATTAAGTCAATTAATTAATTCATAATTAACTTATAATCTTTGATTATTTATTTTAATAAAACAAATATTATTTGATTTCAAAAGTCTAGTTATGAAATTAATTCGCAAATACATTTGATGCTAGTCAAATATATTCTGAAAAATTCTTTTGTCGAAAATACAATATTCTCGACACTCATTCATAATTTAATATTTTAACCTTTGTGAGTACGATTAGTAGGTTCAATGTCAAGTCGGTAACGGATCCCTTTTAGTTTAAACCATTTCTAAATAATCATGAGTTAAATTCTTTCGTTAATCGAGATTGGTGTCTAGCAACACTCCTTGACGGCCAGATGACACGAACGGAACGTATCTTTGTCAATCCTGTAATTGACAATTATCGCGTAACTTATTCCTTTCTTCAGACTAATACTCTAGATTGGACCCAGTGGTATAGATTAAACTGTTAAACCACTTTCAGTCCGTTCTTATGTGTCGGATAACGATCTCATAGTTCATGGATAAAACTATAATCTTATTTCTAAATTATCCAATATTGATACCTCAGCCAAGGATTTACTGAGATAGTATATTATTGACGATATAGAGTATTCACCTTCTTTTTCGAAAATAGAGAATTCCATGTCTATCGTTTATAGACTTTTCGGATACTTGATCATATCTGAACCCTTTTCTAACTGGCTTGTATTCAATGCATCTAGGACCAAAATATAATGAGTTGCCTGCAAATTACTATGACGATCTCAGGTTAGGGAATAATATTTGTTATACAATTATCATTATGAAATTTATTCGTTGACAGGAAGAAAAACTTTTTATCGAGTAAATCTCAGGTGGCCTGTTCAATGAACATATCATTATATACACTTACACAATTGTCATAATGTCTAAATATAAGTGATTGATGAGTCAATCGTCCTCCAACTGGTAGAACTGATCAGACTATATATCAGTCTAACTGAATCAGTTAATCCCATAATTAACTGTTCTATGATCGAAATAATTTAAAAAATATGTCGTTATGTTTTGACTTTTACATATGTGATTATTATCACAATTCAAGACCATAATATATTTTTAAGGGTATGTCATGTCCGTAAAATTAATTAAACATATAATAAAATAAATACACATATCATAAATATGTACATAATATAAACAATCATAATGTATTACACAAATATATATATATATATATATAAATAAGATTGGTTACTAGGCCATCAAATCTCTAACAAATCGGATCATTGGTAAGCTTTATTCCTGCTTCTGCACCAAGTGATAAGGATAGAATATCCATCCCATCAGCTATAGCATCATCAAATGTAGCTAATAAATTAGATCCACTGCATTCCTCATCAGGGGTGCATATCCTATACACAGCGATCCTTGACCCAGGGGATCCACCTATGGCGGTCCCTGCTGCGAATCCGTAGTAAGATGCACCCTTCACCGCACGTCCTGCGGCGGTTGCAGCATGGGTGCCGTGCCGAATCATGTCTCTAGCTGATTGGGACTTTGCTGCTAAGTCATCTTTTAAATCGTAGATCTGGCTCCAATTATCTTTCTTATACGAATTATGAAAAGTTAGTAAACACCATAAATATGTGAACATTTTCATGAGTTGCTTATAGATGAGTACATGATTATGTGCAATATAAGAGATAAAGCATTAGCAGCAGTTTGAGAACCCCAATGATGCGTTATTTACCTATTGCATTTGAAGGATGTGTTGTTATCTCCAGCATTGCATGATCCCTTCCATCGTTTTGGGATTGGACCCATACCTTTGTCATTGAAACTCTCTGACTCTGACCAGATGCCTAAGTACGTTCCACATATAATTAAATGCTATTATCTTACTATTTTGGAAAAAGTTTCTATATATTATAGTGTCTGAACTCTGAGACAGAGACTCAAAATCTGAACTGGGATTCGATTTGATCGATAGATCAGACTGGTACTTTAAGAAATCCCATGAAGGAGTTGTGCAGAGTTGAAGTATGGGATCAGGAAAGACTGATACAACTCCTTGTTTCTTTGATAATACGCGGGACTCTTCTGCTGATAAACGAGCCGCAAAACCAGAGAAGCCTTGTCTGTAAATGCGTACCAGAGCATTTCTTTTCCTAGCACAAATAAAATTTGAACTTAATATTAACCAATCTCCCATTTAGTAGAACAAGCAACTGTCATTATACAGAAACCTATTCATTTTATACGTACGTTGAAGCTATTGTGACAAATAAACAAATAAAATTTGAACTTAATATTTAACCAATCTCCCATTTAGTAGAACAAGCAACTGTCATTATACAGAAACTTATTCATTTTGGATGTACGTTTTATTTGAGTGTAGTTTTCTCCTCTTATTTAAAGTAAAAATAGACTTGTTATGTCCATTTAACAGCTTAAATATAACATTCTGATAATGATTTTGTGGGTGTAACAATTTTCAAATCTACCGTATGTGTTTTCAATTCTGTAAATTGATCAATAAATGCCCCCACACGAAAACTTCGGCCAAAAAATCTGCCGATTGTGTAAAGAAATGCTTCTGGGCATGGATTGGTGCTTATCTTCAGGATCGTCCACTTGTAATAATTCTTTTTGAGAAAGAGTGATTACACGTAGAAATCATGAAACTTGACCCTCAATGCTAGGGGTGAACATAGGTTCCGGGTCAACCCGGAACCTTGTGGAACCGGACCGGCCGGTTCGGTTCTTGAACCGGAAC
>JAXCLQ010000002.1:1629983-1669607 GCA_035584115.1 Cedrela odorata | reverse complement strand
ATTTATCAGGCGAACTTCCAGGAAACGTATCAGGTTACTCACTCACCCAGTTGAAACTGGCCAACAATGACCTCCTGAGAAGAATTCCACCTGCAATCGGAAGTTTTCCTAATTTAAATATTGTGTCTTGAGAACAACAGATTTACCGGCGACATTCCCGAGGAGATTTTCAGTCTGAAGCTGATTTCCACGATAGATATAAGCAGAAACAACATCAATGGTGAAATTCCCTCTTCCATTTCTGGATGCAGCTCTCTAACATCCATTGATTTTAGTAGAAACAGCCTATACGGGGACATTCCCAAAGGAATTGATAACCTGACGGTTACGAACATTCTTAATATATCTAGCAACAAATTCACTGGTCCAGTACCAGATGAAATTCGACAAATGACGAGCCTCACAACTCTCGCTCTCGCTTATAACAATTTCACGGGCTGTATTCCTACCGGCGGTCAGTTTCTGGTCTTCAATGAAACCTCATTCGCTGGAAATCCTAATATTTGTTTACTACGAAACGTCGCTTGCCCATCTCATATATACTCAGTCCAACCATCGGGTGACTGTCATACGGCGTCTTTGGGCACTTCAAAGCTTCTAATCACAGTCATGACGCTAGTTGCTGCCTTGTTGCTGAACGGCACTGAAGCTCACTGCATTCCAACCGCTAGATGAGGACGTGCGTGAATGAAGTAACTTGACAATTGCTAATGTCATATCCGAAATCATTAACACTAATTTACGTAAACCACATCGTTGATAATCTTACATTGATTGAAGCCTTCAATTCTGAGACCAGCTATTCTGGACTGTTTTGACAAACCAGAGAACGAATTACATGAAGCCCATGCAGCCCGAATCTAGCAAATAAACCAAGCCCATGTGATTGTCCAACGTTCACCCTTCACAACTCGTGCACAGTAACTTGGATCTGATTTCTCTTTTTATCATTTGATACTCTTTTAATAAACCGACCTTTTCCTTCTTTATTCAGACACTCGATTTTATGTCATGCGACATGCATGGCCAATAATTATTTCCTTTATTCAAAACAATTATAATACTCTTGCCTTTTATTGACTTTCATATGATAATATCCAAGCTTAAAAGAGTTGAGCTGCCCATGGCTTTGATAAAAACTAATTGGAGCCAGCCAGCCGCCAACAATATATGGACGACAGGACAACAGTTGAATATGATCAACAACTACAAGCCGTTGAGAAATATAAAACGAGCGCAAATGAATTTTGAATACGCGCTGCATGATTTGCATTGTCTTGCTTTTCCATTAAAGTAAAAAGATTTTGCCTTGATCCGATCACACCCATTAATGAAATTGCACAAGATATGCATAAAGAATGAGGTTTCTATTGAATAGTCGGTGGCCATCTGACTCCTAGTTAACCGCGTCAATTCCACACAACATGTCAAACGTAATTGGTGGTGAGGGGCGGCCTGAATTTTGAAAGTTTCGGATAAGTGTAGTTTATTATGTCGAATCAAATATTAAATTAAAAAAATAAATAATAATGGACGATAAATTTTGTAATTGTCTGTACCAGGATTATTACTGTTTATAATGTAGACGCTTACTATTCTGCACGTGATATGATGTAATCTATTCGTCGACCATGAATGTTCAAGCCTCAAATTCTTCTTGAGAAGACAAACTCACTTTCGGTGATCGAGAAAGCTTCAATGACCTATCCTTGCGGGAAAACTTCACACACGGCTAATGCGTTTGTCAAATCACATGCATCGGACCCACTAATCATGTCTAAGAAAATAGTGTCACCTACCGCGACATTAAACGTATAGTAGAAAGATTATTGCTAAGAAAGTCTTACTAAAATACAAGAATATATAAAAATTATACAATGCCTCTTTATTTATATTATACAATGAAAGATCGAGATTAAATTTTTAAAATTTTATTCGGTTATAAGAGATTTAAATATAATTTTTAAAATTAAAAAAATTTATCATAATTATTCTCTTATTAATTTAACAATATTTTTATAATTATTAAGATATAATATATATATATATACACAATATCATCTAATTAATATAATTTTTTTAAAAAAATATTTATAAGGATTCGATATATTTTCAATAAATCTAGTTGGTGGCTTGGGAAAAACCCAAGTTGTGACACAAGGCAGAGTGAAAGAACGGATGATATAACGCCACGTGCACGATGACTAGGTCATTTTATTACAATGGGACTACGGATTTATATGCCGTGCCTAAAATCTTTGATTAATTGTGTTGTAGTTCTCACTCATTCCTTGCACATGAGGTCATGCAGACAAAAAGGATGCCTGCAAAGTTTGGGTCCACCAACGATTAAAACGTGTATGGCTAGGATTTCTCCAGTCCTTACCTAACCGAAGAACCCCAGGATAATATCAATGGTCAGAATCAACTCAACGGCTATAAGAAAATACACTATCCAACGGCTGAGATCGCATCGGCGGTTGCCGGTAAATTAAGAGTAATTGAGACATTTTAATTAAAAATGAAAAATATATAATATAATATTAAAAGAAGGAAAATAATAAAATATAAAGTAGCCGTTGGGGGCTTCTGTTCTATAAAATGATGTGTTAAGTTGAAGATTCATGAAAGCTGGGTGCTGAAACTTCTTCTTATATATCCTTAAAACAGTGTAAATTAGATCCGTTCTGGATCAAATTCTTCGTACCCATCAAGGATCGGATCATGTTATGATCATTTCTAGTGGGTGATAAACATTTATTTTTATATATCAACTTGATTTGTAGCTGTAAACTGTGTGTAAATTTTGTTTTTTCTATTCGTTTTTCTTAGCAACTTTCCTGAGAAAAATCTGTCAGGATTTCAGTATTATAAACTGGTAAAGGTAGCTTCGTTTAGGAAGAAGCTTCAGGCGATTGATCGTGTTATTTTTAAGATCACAGCCTTTTACTTAAATCTTTTAATCTTTGTTTGTAGTTTGCTGTTAAAATTTGTACCAGTAGCTTTGCTAGTATTAGAATGGAAACTATTTTCGCACAACACACACCTGATAAACCATTTCATGCTTACAAGCAGATGAAAAATCCGAAGAAAAACAGTCGTGGTTTCATTTCTAAACCCAGAGAAAATATGCATAGAGGTATTTTGTTAGCTCCTCCTCCTTCAATCTCATATTCATATCCTCCTTCACTGGCACTTCATTATTATCAGCAGCAACCGCCGCCTCTTCTTCCTCTACCGGTTCACTACTCTCTCCCATCTCGAAGCCGACACCTTTCTTGCCCTCCGGCTAACAGAAAATTCAACAAGATCAGAGACCAATCTCTGACGCCTAATAAATCAAAACAACCCACCAAAAGAGAAGATGGATCAAAGCTAGATTTTTTTAAACCAACTGAAAAAACAATGGCACAGGCAATTCCAGAGACTTTCATTGTAACATCGGTTAACCGTTTAGGACCAGACCCAAATGATCTTCCAAAGGATGTATCTAAAGTTTTATCTGCAGGTATTGTTGCTGTCAAGGATTTTGAAAAATTTTCAGGTTCTGCGTTTACGATCTCTCCCCCTCCAAGTAGCTTGCCTTTGCCAAAGTTCTCCCTTAGACCAAAGCTGATCAGTTGTAACGCTGAGGCTGCTGGGATTGATGCCGGAGCAACAGACAATCTCCGTCGACTGTTACGCCTCAGGTGAAATTTGTTTTCTTTCAGTAATGAATCGTTGGCGATTTGGGCGCTTTCGTGTAAATAAAAGCACGATCCGAGAGTATGCTTCGGCCATTGTTGCTATAGCTCTTTTTTTTTTTTTTTTGGTTTGTTTTCTTGGTCATTGGTTGGGAAATTTGTGATTACCCTATGAGTTTTTGAATTGGGGTGCGCAATATGAAATCCTAGCCATACACGCTTTGGATTTTTACTCTTACTTTTTGCAAATTGAAATAAAAATACCACTTGGCATTTCATGATATTGTAGCATACAGAGATCACGAAAAGTTGAATACACTATAGTATCTTCACAGAAATTCTGTTAATGGTGTGAAATTGTTGTGATTGCTTGAAACTCAACTCTCTGTACATTTATTATGGCCACAGCGTGGGCAAGAATAATAAGTAGTCTGCCCTTCATCCGCGGATCTCGTCTGTTCAGATAGAAAAGGAAAGTTAGACTATGTTCAACTACTTTGTAAAAATAAAAAATAAACAACAGATTCACAGGAATACTATGTGTACATCCGTGTTCTAAATGTAGTTACTTGGACAATTGCAACTTGTCCTCTCCTTTATCTGCCTGAATCTGATCAAATAGAGAGATGCCCAACTTGGTCCTCTTGTAAGATCCTGCAACACAACACAAGAAGGGGGCAATGAATTCAAAGGGAAAAAACATGAATGAACAGGGAGAAAATAGGAAGCAAAACTCAAGTAGCAAGCACTAATGCAGATGCTGATCTTGACACGAACATGCAAAAATCTCAATTTAATTTAAAGAATATTTTTAGAAAGCTACTTCATTATACTTAAACATGTCCATCAAATGTGAATGCAAATTGCTATAATGTAGGTTTTTTTTTAAGAACTGTACAGTAGAAATTAAAAGAAAATAAAAAAGGGGCATCATCAACGAGCAGATCCCACAATTATAACCTGTTAAACAATATCAATATTACTCATGCCTGAACATCCAGTTTACGACAAAGATCAACCTAATCAATGATTGATATGCCACTGCAGACAGTGGTAGTCAGTCCAGAAAAGCACAAAGTCAGTTTGAAATTAAAAAAATGAAAATCCTTTCTTAGGGTTTGAAACAAAAATCAATTGGCATTCAATAAGGTTTCTGTTGCGCCCCAAAACCTGAATGTAAGAGAAAAATAGTTTTGGGAATCATCAATAGAAGTTTCCTCACCAAATAAAATCTGCCGTATATGGTTTTTATGGGCATAAAATAGCAACCTACTAAACGTATACCTTCAATATTTCTCTTAAACTTGCACAAGGGACATACGGCATACTTTGATTCTGAACACATCATTGTCCCACAGAATTTGCAGAACAGGAAATCACGTCCTCGAGGATCTGCCATGGATGCACTTCCGATGAAAGGCCAACTGAATAGGGCAGTTTGAGAAGAATATATTAAGAGATTAGTGATTAACTAATCGAAACTGTTCATGATAAAAAAGAATCAAATAAATAACGAGGAAATCCAGACAGATTTCTACTAAAGTGTACCATCTTCTTCATACTGTATTACTATCTGAAAAATTTTACCATTTACGTAATGTTGTTCACTGATTCATTCGAATCACATGTTCATAAAACAGAATTAGCAAACAACAAAGGTTTCCAACATCACAGTTACAGCAACTCGTAATCCATTCGATTTACCTATTCTATCCTCCAATCCTCAGAAAACACTGCAAGTACTTTGTAAAAGTTGCAAGGTTATATAGGTCCTATCATTTCTAGGGAAAGCCCATGATCGATATGAAGGACATCTTTTGTTTGGAATATCTGAAGTTATCTTTTTGGCTTTCTTGTGGTTGGATTTTCTTGCATGATCATTCTTGGAGCAGTTTGGTTGGCTAGAAAATTCCTTGCAACTGCTTCCAGTTATTGATTAGTTCATT
The DNA here is from genome assembly GCA_035584115.1 of Cedrela odorata. NCBI lineage: Eukaryota > Viridiplantae > Streptophyta > Magnoliopsida > Sapindales > Meliaceae > Cedrela > Cedrela odorata. The sequence goes on along the minus strand of JAXCLQ010000002.1, from coordinate 1,663,978 downwards.
CTTTCTCAAATTTTGTCAATTACGGCGGACCACGGTTAGCGGGAATGGCGTATCTGTGATAGAAAGATGGGTTCTGACTTCTGAGCAGTGAAGTGAAAAATTAAACTTTCATTCTCCCAACGCAATAAAAGAAGCTTAATCCAATGATTAACGCGCGTATCATTAATTTTAATATCAACTGATTGCCAAATATAGACATATTCTTATATACCATCTATAGCTTTAGATTAAACGCAAAAATAAACTCTTATATGCTTACATTTGATTATAGGCAGCAAAATATGTTAAGCTTTATGCGCTTATTATTCAATCGCCTAGTTTTTACGAGGCAATTACTCAATAACTTGAGTGTTCTTTTCCTGTTGTAGTCTGATTAATTGCATGTAGATACCATTAGCTTTTCGGATAAGCTGTTCATGGCTGCCAATTTCAACAACTTTCCCCTGTTGCAGCACTGCAATTTTATCTGCATCACGAATGGTAGACAATCTGTGTGCTACCATGATTGTCGTTCGGCCTTCCATAAGTTTATCAAGAGCTTCTTGAACCGACTTCTCAGATGCTGTGTCCAATGCACTTGTGGCTTCATCTAGAAGAAGAATGGATGGATTTTTCAATATTGCTCTGGCAATTGCCACTCTTTGTTTCTGGCCTCCTGATAATTGCACCCCTTTGTCACCCACATGAGTTTCATATCCTTCTGGCATTCTACTGATGAATCCATGAGCATTTGCTGCTTTGGTTGCATTGATTACCTCAATTTCTGACGCTTCCTCGTTTCCATACTTGATGTTGTCGTAAATAGTTGTCGAGAACAAAGCTGGCTCTTGCTGAACTAATCCTATTTTTCGCCTTAAAGATCTCAAGTTTAAGGTTTTGATATCATATCCATCTATCAGCACTGTTCCTGAAATGGGGTCATAAAATCTCATGACAAGGGCAATCACTGTACTCTTTCCTGACCCACTTTGGCCTACTACGGCAAGACTTTTGCCCTCTGAAACTTTCAGACACAAGTCCTCAAAAATTGTGATATCAGGCCTCACAGGGTACTTGAAACTCACATTTCTTAATTCAATTTTTCCTTTGATATGAGTTACCACTTTTGAGGCAGGATCATCAGGTTCTATGGCAGTTTTTCTGTAGAGAATGCCGAAAACTGACCCAAGTGCTTGTGAACCCTTCACAATGTCTGGTGCAAGGGCAAGTGTTTCAGCTATTGCCAGTGCTGTGATTATCAAAACCATGAAGGATTTCATGATGTCTCCAAAGTTGGAGTCTTTTTGCTTGATAAGAACTGATGCATACCAAAGGCCAAGTGCATAGGAGCACATAGAAAAGAACTGTGATACACCATAGCCAAAGCCTGATATGTGGCCTCGCAAAAGTGCTTGCTTGTTGGGTCGGCTTAGTTCTGTGGCAAACTGGATTGAGATCCGGTTTTCAATGCCATATGCAGCAACAGTGCGTATATTGGCAATTGCTTCACGCGCCACAGAAGTTGCTCTAGAATAGGCACCATTGTAGTCTCCTCCAAAACCCTTAAGAAATAGTTGCTGTAGATAAAAAGAAAGAATATATGAAATTTTAAACTAGTAGCTCCAAGCAGCAGAGATGACTAAGATGATTTTTAGGACTAACCTCAGCTATGAAAGCTCCAACTAGCAGGGGCAAGGAGGCAACGACAACAGCTGCTATGCGCCAACTTAGTATAAAAGCTATAACAAATGCAGTAACTGTGAGAGCCACATTCTGCACAATTATTGATAGCCGGTCAGCAAGAGCACTTCGCACTAACGTTGCATCCGCAGCTAAAGTTGACGTCAACGAGCCAGTATCGTTCTCATCCAAATCAAACCAGCCAATCTCATTGGAAAGAATAGCTGCAGTTGAAAAAGAAATGAGATCTCAGATTACTCTGTAATGCTGCGATTATAAATGAAAAAAGATTACATATGTTAGACATTGAAGAGGTAAGAACCTGAGAACATCGATAAACGAACACGAGCTGTTAAATGCTCTCCCATCAAAGTATAAAAGTAGTGCTGCAACAAATATACAGGAATGGTGATAATCGCTACTCCAACAAAAATAAGAGCTACCCGGTTAATCTCTCGTTTGATTTGAGAATCATCAGTAGAGTAAAATGCAGTCAAGATATGTGTGATTCCAAGGGCAAACAGAGGAGCTTCCATGCCAGCCAGAATGGCACCCACAGATCCAAGCACAGCGTAAGGCCATTCTGGTGCATTTAGTTTTAGTAGTTCCCAAATTGTTGGGGCGGGAGCAAAGTTTTGATCGCTTGGTTGCAGTTTTCTTGTTCTATTTGAGTCAAAATCAACTTCATAATTGCGACCGCGAATAAGATCTCGCAAACTATAATGTCTAGAAGAACCTCGGAAGCTAGAATGCCTAGAAGAACCTCGGAAGCTAGAATGCCTTGAAGAATCAGAATAACATATTGATCTTGGATTTGTAAAATGTTCAGACATTTGCAAGCTCACCAGAGTTGCATATTCGCCTCCTTTTGATATTAAGTCCACATGAGTTCCACTCTCAACAACTTGACCATTCTTCAAGACAATAATTGTATCGACATCGCGAACAGTGGATAACCGGTGAGCAACAACAATTGTAGTCCGATTTGACATAATTTTTTCGAGTGCCTGTTGAACAACGAGTTCTGATTCTGCATCAAGAGCGCTGGTTGCTTCATCTAGAAGTAATATTTTTGGGTTTCTCAACACTGCTCTTGCAATAGCAATCCTTTGTTTTTGCCCTCCAGAAAGCTGAGTTCCTCCCTCTCCAACCTAAATTCAAGAAACAATCAGATCTCAGTCAAACAATAATGGAGTTAACAAGACTCCGAAATTGGAAATAACAGTTTCCTGTGTGGTACAAGTAGCTAGGAACATGACGCACCTGAGTATTGTAACCATCAGGTAATCCTTGAACAAAAGAGTGTGCATTAGCAGCTTTGGCTGCTTCTATAACCTGATTCATGTCTGCATCTTCTTTTCCAAGAAGAATATTGTTGGCTATAGTTGTGGCAAATAATGCAGGTTCTTGACTAACCAATCCCATCTGTTCCCTCAACCATTTTAGCTGAAGACTCTTAAGATCATGCCCATCCAACAATATTTTCCCTAATGAAAGTTGGTCCATATTTCAAACGATCTCTTAAAGTTTTAACTGAAATTTATAGTTTATGCGAAGTAGAATCCGATACCTGAAGTGGGTTCATATAAACGCTGAACCATGGATATGATAGTACTCTTTCCAGATCCACTGGGACCAACAAATGCAAAGGTCTTCCCAGCATCTATTTCAAAGCCCAAATTTTCGAAGACCATATTATTGGGTCGTGAGGGATAAGCAAAACAGACATCAGAAAATTGAATTCGTCCCGCCAGTATGTTCAACATAATTCCTTCATCATCTGGTCGTTCAGAGGAGTTGGATTCTGTTTTAATCATATTGATGATATTGGCAGCAGCAGCCTGGCCTTTAGCAATTGCAGCAAGGTTTGGAGTAGCTTGACCAAGAGCACTACATAAACATGAGTCCAATATGATTAACCGGTGATAAAAACCATAAATAGCTGTTACATGGACTTACAATCCACTGAAGATGACATTGATGATTGTTGTGAATGCTTTCCCTCCATTTGTGTGACCATGTCTGACAAGTATGCCGGCATACCAGAGAAGCAATGCCCAAGCACAAAACAGTAACCCGTAAGTTAAGCCAACCCCAACCCCTTTTGCAACTCCACTCTTCTTCCCCAGTTGAAGGGCATTTTTAAGTGAATCAGAATATGCTTCTACTGCTTTGTCCTCTCCTACAAATGAGTATACAGTACGAACTTGCGAAATAACCTGATCCATACAAATGAGATTTCAAGATACAGTAATAAATCTTGAATTAAGGAAGCAATTGGATTACCTCTTCTGCAGTCTTCCCGGCTTCGGCATAAGCTGCCTCACCTTTCTCTGATAGTGTAGATATAGTTATTGTATAAGCTCCCCCAGCGACTGCTATCAATGGAACCACGGCGAGTGTGATAAGTGTAAGCTGCCATACCGATGTAAATCCTACGGCAAATCCAACAAAGAACTGAGAAAGGTAGCGCAAAGCATGGCCTATCTGCATCAAGATATACGAGGATAGAGTTAAATATCCTAGTCAAGTTTTTGTCAACATACTAACAAATATATATAATCCCTTTTTTGCTCATGTACCTTGTCGCCAATTGCATCTTGTACAAGTACTGCATCGCTTGAAATGTGAAAAATGATGTTGGAATCTCTGGCTTCTGTGTCGAAAAAATTCATATCCTTTCTTAAGACTGACTGAAGATACCTGAGGCGCAAGCGAGCTGTCTGTCTCTCCCCAGTTTGCATCCAAAATGCAACACCTGAAATTATTCTGTCAACGAACGAAAGAGAAGGAAAGCAAAGCGACTGCCATGAAAGATAAAATTGTGCCAGCCAGATGAGGCTTGATATCAGAAACACACCTATCCATGCTGATACCAAGGCAACAAGTCCCAGATACACCAAGTAAAGGGCATGCTGCAGAAAAAGAAATATCAGATGTCATATGCCAATTGGATGAAATAGGCATTGCCCTAATTAAGCACAAGAAAGCACCTGAAAACCAGCTAAAATGTTGATAATCATACAACCAATTTTTCTACAATCACCAATCTTGACATATAGTTTGACAATACTAGAAAATATTTCCTTTCAAGTTTAGAAAAGAATCAGAAACTGCAATTCATACAATTTCAACATCTCAGCTATATGCCCAACAGTTTTAGTACAGATAGTTTCAATAAATTTTCAGCCATTGGAGGCAGTACTTTTTACCTCAGAGACGCGAGAGGACAATCTGTGAGGATTTGAAGATAAATGCCCTAAAGAATCAATCATACGACCAAACAAAATGAAAAATACAGGAAGTGTAGCGCCATGGATGAACGCCCCTATACTTCCAAGGAACATCAAGACACAGTCGATTTTATCAGCAGCAGCAAATAAACCAAGAAATGAAACACTCTGCTTTTTGCTTGGATCTGTTTGCTGGTTCACTTTTTGAACTAAGTTCACTTTTTGAACCAGGTTATCATCGTTAAGCCCGACGGAGGCTTGCTCAACTTCTTCCATTGAAGACTGGCTACAGATTAATTTTTCGAACACTGTGCACGTACACGATCACAAACATATGCAGAGGAAGCGAGAAAGAAGCTAGATCAAAATAGAAAACGGGACATGAAAGATAAGTAGTTTCTCTTGTAGAGTCCGTGGAGGAAATGAACTTCACTCCCGCCTATAAATGTAAAGGTTAACTAGTTGGCCAACCAACAACTCGGCCTCTTAACTGTCTTTTGAAAAAAATTTAGTTGTTAATGTATGGTGCCAAGAGGACAGACGTCAACATATAGCAACGCTCTAAGTCATCATATTTTGCCAGCAATTAAGCTAACAACTATCTTGGCCGATTTTGCTGGTTCCGTGGTTGATTCACTTAATGAAAATGATCGTCTTTTTGCTTCTTAAGCTGTCGCGTGGACCCTCTAACAATTAGATGGTTCTGTGGTTGATTCACTTCTGAGCGCCATCTTGATCATGAATGTCTAGCTCAAGGACCACGCTGCCATGCAATCGATTATTTGTAATTATTACTAGATTTGATAATATTGTTCTATCAGGAATAGTGCATGAGAATGTGATTTTTGCAATCAAAATTTCGCTACCCTGAAAACAATACTGGTTTAGTAACAGTAAAACAGCCACTTCTTGAACCCTTATCTTTACAGAAGGATTTGTTATGGACCTCAAACCTAAATCTAGTACCAGAATTTAAAAGTTAGTTGTTGATCTGTCTTTAATGCTCCATATCTACCTAAACTGCTTTTAAAATTTTACTACTTTCGTTCATATGACAAGGATGCCAAAATCAGATGGGTGCATGTAAAAAGCAAATGCATGCAGGGCAAACAAAATTTCCATGGCTGCATTAAAATTAAAGTATTGACAAATTGGACCACATTGAATGGATTTAAGATTAATGTCTTGGTCATTTATTTAATGCTTTTAATTAATTCATTTGGAAGTATTTCTAATTTCTCTTTACTATCTTAAGAGTCTTCAGCTTTCATTAATGTTTGATGAATGATACTTCCACTATGTTCTGTTTAATTTCCTGAGAGATCAATACTGTCTGAAAAATTATGATCCAATATCCTCTAGGAAATTAAAAATAATACATTATTAGCATTCATTTACTATCAAAAACATTAAACTTGCCAGCTACGTGATTGAAATAGTGCCAACAGAAGTGAAACTTCTGGAACTAGTATAAAGTTTTATACTTGTAATGATTATTCAAAGTACTTATACCTTGCCTTTGCTGTTAAATGGAGCAGCAACTGCAACATATATATAGGTTAGTACACCTCACAATCAATTATCAGCAAGAAAATTTATAAGGCATGCAATGCAATAAGACAATCCATTACATGAACCCATCATATTTTGTTTCATTTTTCTCTATGCTTCTTTGCATTGAGCTAGAACACATTTTAGAATAATCGATCATTTCTACTGATTGCATTGTGAGATCTACTAACTTCTGAAAGACGACCCAAAATTAGAAGATACACATACCAAGTGGTAAAGTTCTCATTCCCTCGTACTAGGGTATGAGAGGAATTCCCCTCTAAATAATCAAAATAGTGAAGAGTATAAAATTGAACATAAAAAATTATGAACTGCATAATAACAAAACTAACTTGAAAACTTGTCTAAAGTAAATCTTGGAGGAAAAAAAGGTTAGTAATAAAAATAAAATAAAATAAAAAAGAATACATACTACAAAACTGGACCCAAGCAAACATTAGAACGTAGCCCAAATTATATAAATGTGTTGGGCCAGCCCATTGAGCTATTTTAGTTAAGATTATGATGCAGTTGGAGAGTTGGTTAGGATTATACTTAATAGGCCGAAGCACATGGAGCTGGTAGTCTGCCTGGTATCAAATTCATCCCCAGTGCTACCACCTAATTTGTTGGGATACTTCCAGTGTTCATGCTATGGGAGGAAGCCAATGCAATCATAAGAGGCTGGAATAAATACCTTTAAAAGAACATCTATAAGATCAGGGTTGCAATTGTGATATCCTTTTTCCTGCTTAACCCAGATCAGGTTTTTGATCAAAAAGCCAACTTTCTCATCCAATGAACAAGCTGGTTCATGGGTTCTTGAGGATGCCTTTAAGTCATAGAGCGCCATAATTTCTTGCAACATAAAGGAATGCAGTGGCCAATTGATGTTCACTCGCTAGAATTAGGATGCAATATCGAGATACATTTCATAATGTTGTTAAGTTAGCATCATTATCTTTCTGTTAGATATGTAGACGTGGTTTAAGATGTGAATCATGACCAACTAACGTTGGCTTTATTGAAAATTAGTGAAGTTTTTGGTTTTGATGTTTATGTATCTATAACACAATGCTGATCTTGTAAGGAATTTCTCTTTGTTATCCCTTCTGAAGGTAGCAATGATTAGATATTTATAGACTTCTACCCAGCTATAGAATAAGCAAGTGTCATTTTGGTATTGTCATCTAATTTTTGCCTTGGTGTTGGATAGTTGATTGTTTATGGTTGCAGTTCAGAATAGTTTCTTCATTTGGTTCTTAGTATCCTCCTGTGAGATGTCTATCCAATGGTTGGGGATAATTGGTTGTGAAGGTAGCAATGATAATCATTATTCGGTAATTCGCATAATTTATGTTCAATCATCTGAACTATCTATAATATTTTGATATGCCATCCATTACCTTTGTTTCCCATACTTTGTTTATTCTGATAATCAATTTAATACTTACGCACTTGTACGCACAAAAATGTTTTTCAGGCCCTTGTTGACGATATTATGTGATGTAACTGCAGAATGTGAAGGCAGTTTTTGATGCAGCCATAAAAGGAGACGCTGCAGCCTCCAAAAAAGAAAAAGAAGATTAAGTCACAGAAGGCCTGCACCATACTGTGATCGAGGAAAGACTAGGTCTTGACAGAAGATAAAATGACTTGAACTTGCCAGACTTACTACAGTCCTTCGTCGCAGTACCTTTTCCCATTCCACGACAAAGCAGCAAGCTAGCCGTGGTGTATAATCTCTGACAGACATTCTGGGGGATTTATGTGGAAGCATCAGATGGTTTATTTCTCAAATTCTTACTTATTAGCCTGTGATGTGTATTTCACGACTAAGCATTCCTCTGTTAACGTTCACACCTCTATTGCTTTTCATGTTTGTATTTGATCTCATGTATGAATCAGTTCCAATGTGGGTAAATGAGCATAAAGCATTATACCATCGGACGTTTATACGTTTCAGTCAACAAAATTGAAACATCAGTTAAGTTCCAATTGCTCATTAGTCACAGCCAAGCCATGCACAGATGCGCCGTGCCGTGACACTACTTTCTCGTAATTGAAGAATTAACATTTCTTTCCGTATTCTTGTACATTCTTAATCTGTATCGATCGAGGCTCCAACAAGTTATTGAAGAAAATGACGTTGAACGGAGCTGAAGACGAAGAGAAATGGTTGGCGGAAGGGATCGCCGGCGTTCAACATAACGCCTTTTACATGCATCGGGCTCTGGTACTTCTATCAAATTCTCGTTCTCACAAACCCTAGCTTTCCGTTAACGGTTGATTTAATCTCTAATTCATGGTTTCGTACAATAATTTCGGGACTCTAATAATCTGAGAGAAGCTCTCAAATTCTCAGCTCAGATGCTTTCCGAGCTTCGAACTTCCAAACTTTCCCCTCGCAAATACTACGAACTCTGTAAATTTGTTATTTTGATTTTCATTTTTTTTCTTTTTTTTGGGACATGCGAGCTTTCGATGAATTAAGGAAACTGGAGATTTTTTTCAAAGATGAAAACAGGCACGGTGTATCAATCATTGATCTGTATGAGCTTGTTCAAAACGCTGGCAATATATTGCCTAGACTGTAAGTGATAAACACTCCAGCGTTTTTTTATTTTGGCTAAATTTTTGTGTGTAAGCCACATTTTCTGTGATTTCAGTTTATATGAAATTCTTGTCGTTAATCTACCAGGTATCTCCTATATACCGTTGGTTCTGTGTATATTAAATCTAAAGAGGCTCCTGCTAAGGATGTCCTTAAAGATCTCGTGGAAATGTACCGTGGCATTCAACATCCAATCCGGGGGGTCTTTCTGAGAAGTTACCTTGCTCAAATCAGCAGAGATAAATTACCAGATATTGGTTCTGAATATGAAGGGTGAGAAGATCATCTGGTTAAATATCTTCCATATTGATATTAAAATAAGAGCTCTCCATTAATAGAATTAATTTGACTGCTCTAACATGTGCGTTCGTCTTCATTGTGAGGGTTTGCATTGCAATGTAAAATGTAGCAAATAGAATATCAGAATGACTAATGATTAACTATTCAAATGTGCTACTATGTTCTTCAGAGATGCTGAAACTGTGGAGGATGCTGTAGAATTTGTTCTACGGAATTTTACTAAGATGAATAAACTATGGGTTTGAATGCAGCATCAGGTTTGTTGAGCATCTGCTAACTCTAAACGTGTTGTTCTTGCATGGCACCACAGAACTTGCATGCGAAAAAAGTAGAAATGAATCATGAAGGCATGATTTTTGGCCATGCAGGTGTTATGGTGTTTGTGAATCATTCATACTCTTTGGTGATCCTGCATTGAGGCCTTAAATTGGGCTTTCTGGTCTGCAGGGACCTGGCCGCATAACAGAGAAGCGGGAAAAGGAAAGGAATGAACTTCGTGATGTCGTAATGTCAAAATCAGACACTTATTGCTAGATGAAACTGTGGATGCCTACAGAATTTTTCCACAGAGAAGTAACCCTTCTATTTCTCTGAATTTATTTTATTAGGTGGGAAAAATCCTCCATGTTCTCAGTTAGATTGAAGGTGTGGACCTTGAGATGTACAAAGAGAATGTTCTTCCCAGAGTCTTAGAGCAGGTCACATGATATGTTTCACAAGTTGTGTTCTGATTTAGAGAATACCATAATATAAATGCTCTTAGATTATCTTTCTAAGTTGAATCCAAATTGCCTTGTGCAGGTTGTAAACTGTAAAGATGAACTTGCCCAATACTATCTGATGGATTGCATAATTCAGGTCTTTCCAGATGAGTAGCACTTGCAGATCCTTAAGACACTATTGGGTGCTTGCCCCCAGCTTCAGGTATGTTTCATGGTTTAAACTGGAGAGTGCATTTTCCTTTATTTCTGGTTGGGGGAAGTATTGTCAATTGAAATAGCTTCTGACTATTTTCCTTGTGTATCATCTTTTTGATTCTCAGCCGACAGTTGACATCAAGATGGTGCTATCTCAATTAATGGATAGGTTGTCAAATTATACGGCGTCAAGTGCAGATGTGAGTTACCAAATACTAGTTTTGCTTGTTGTGCTGTCACATTTTTGTTGATTATGGTTTATTGTGCCAGGCACTACCTGAATTTCTACAAGTCGAAGCTTTTGCTAAATTTAGCAATGCCGTTGGGAAGGTAACATGCTTGCTTTGTGCGGTACTCTGAAAGCTACATAATTGTGAAGTAAAACTTAAAAGTTCCATAGTTGTAAGGCGAGAAATATGAAAGTGGATCTGAAGGAAGAGTTTCCTGTAATTTTTTGTGCAAAATCCTTGTGGGTGATAACATGATGAGTATAAAAAAATTGGAAGAGGTGCATTTTCTGTTCACTGCTATCATATGTTGCGAGAAATGTGAGTGAATTGGATGATGAATCCTCAAATATTTCCTTTTTTCACTTTTCTATTGTTTCTTTGAGGAAGGGGGTGGGATCTGATGGAAGGAACTCTTGTAATAAGCTCAAGTTAGAGTGCGTAGCTGTTTTACATGCAAGTTTATCACCCATTTTTCAAATTGCAGGTGATAGAAGCACAGGTTGACATGCCTATTGTTGGAGCCATATCTTTGTATGTTTCTCTTCTAACATTTACCATCCGAGTTCATCCTGACTGGCTTGATTATGTTGATCTAATATTGGAATATTTCCTTTCAAGTGGTATTTATTTAAGTTCCCATAAGTTTTTCTTTTTGATTAGACGTATTAGGCCTGCTGCTTAATATATCCATATGAATAGGTTGCATCTACTTTGCATTCCCATTTCCATATTGATAACATTTAAAGTACTCTAGAGGGCTTGATTGTTCTTTGTTGTGCTAAATAATCTTACAGGGAGCATCTGTTAAGAAGCTATCTAGCACACCAAAGCTTGAAGACAGCAGAACGACAAAACAAGTCGTTGCACTTTTAACTGCTCCTTTGGAGAAATACAACAATATTGTTACTGCCTTGACACTTTCTAATTATCCCAGAGTTGTGGACCACCTTGATAATGGAACAAATAAAGTGATGGCAATGGCTATTATTCAAAGTATTATGAAAAACAACATTTGTATATCAACTGCAGATAAGGTACGGTTCTCCTCTGTTTGTCTAGGTGTGTGCATATCAAATAAAGCATGCGCTTAGTGTGCTGATTGTAGGTTGAAGTGTTGTTCGAATTAATAAAAGGGTTCATCAAAGGTTTGGATGGAACTGCTTAGGATGAGGTACATATCAAAAGCTTTATTCCTCCAGGAATTTTCTTGTAAACTAATGTTTAAAGTTTAGAATTATCCCTTAGCCTGCTGTTAATTCAAGTTTGAATTTTATATCTTGTTCTTGGGATTTATCTTTGTTGCTTAAATTGTAAATGAGTTGTGACTCCCTCTTGTTTGTCTGGGGGTGGGGTTGGACATCTACCAATAGCTTGATGAGGAGGATCTCAAGGAGGAACAAAATTCTGTTTCAAGTCTCATACATATGCTTTATAATGACGACTCAGAAGAAATGTTGAAGGTGAGTAGTGCATTTTTGCATCTGAAATGTTTTATAGTGCTTATGTTAATATTTATCTTTATCCTGGAGTGAAGACAGTTGGATCTGTCTAGCAAGCTTGTCCTTTATGAACTCTCTCCTAGGTTTGGTTGTTATATTTTGGTTTACTTGTCAGATAATAACACATTAACATATTACTATTTCCTAATAATATTCAGATTACATGCACCGTGAGGAAGCGTATTATGACTGGAGGACCTAAAAAACTACCATTTACTGTTCCCCCTCGTGTTTTCTGCACTCAGGGTAAGTTTGTCTTGTATCAATATTGTCCTTTTGTTATAGCATTGCATTCATCTTTACAGCTCTAGGAATTGGTATATTGTAAAACAGGGGACAATGCATCTAGAGTTGAGGGAACAGAAAGGAATTTGTTGTCAGTTTCTTGTTAGCACCCTGTGATTTATTATTATTGTTGCGCTTGTTTATCTAACTTTTGATGGTTAACTTCTAAAGGTCAAACGTTTTAGATAGTAGTTTGTGTTATTTAAGAATTCATCAAAGAAGCAGTTTCACTCTTTATTTTCTTCATGGAAGTTTGGTGCACTGAAACATACTGCAGGATTTACCTCTTGTATTTGAGTGTGTTTAGGATTTACAGTTCATAATCTTTTAAAGTGACACATTTGAAGGATTTCTCTGGTTTTGGTTTCTGTCTTGTAGTTGGTTAGGGGATTGCAGAGTCAGGATGGAGATATAGCTGGAGAAGAAGTGCCTGCAACACCAAAGAAAATATTTCAGCTCTCGAGTCAGGTTACTGTTTAATAAATTCATAATTTCTACTAAGAAGTGGTTCACAATCTTGATGTTCTTAGGCCAGTGATATTGTCTATACAATTATGTAATAAATTCTGGTAAGGTAGACATTTTCATCTGTTGCTATACTTTTTCTGTAGACATTTTAGTTATCTTTTTTCTTTTTTCAAACTTGAATCTTGTGTCATTCGGTCTTGCCATTACAATTCAAAGCTGGTTTGGAATTCCTTTTCCTGTCCTATATGTTATTTTTTTGAATTTCGGATTGTTCTTTTGGCAATGCTGTAAACTTGTAAGCTTGTAAGCTTGTATTTTTGTTTGCATCATGTATGTCTTATCTGACATCTTTTCATAATCATATTTATGCTTATGCTATCTGCTTTGATTACAGACTATTGAGGCTCTTTCATCTGTTCCGTCAATTGAATTGGCTTTGAGATTGTATCTGCAATGTGCTGAGGTAATTTTTGAATAATCCTAGTACTGCATAAAGAGTTGATACTTGCTTGAATATGTAACTTTCCTCATTGGAGGCATGAAGCGTCTTGGAAATTTGTGGAAAAAAGTCTCTTCCATGCAGGCTAAGATTGTGCAAGCTACATTAATCTCATACAATTCATTTGTTAATTCAATAATGGAATCTTTCGTTACTATCTGTCTTACTGCGTAATTTATATCGAAACTATATGCTACCGAAAAGGAGACTTAAGTATAATGCGGAACAGCTATTGCCGGGATGTAAACTGTTGAGCCTAACCTCTATAATTTTGTTGCGTTAACAATCAGGCTGCTAACAACTGTGATCTCGAGCCTGTTGCCTATGAGTTTTTCACTCAGATGTTTGTGATATATGAAGAAGAAATTGCGGTAATTGGTCAAGAATCGATTTTTTTTTTATTAATCACCTCATTGATTATTAAAAAAAAGGGAAAAATATAAAATCTATGTCATTTTTGTAATCCAATAAACTATGATTGTGTGTCACTCTTGGCCCTCTTTAATTTGCATTTCTAACATGTAGACGTCCTTGGCTTTAGGACTCCAAAGCCCAGGTGACAGCAATACATCTGATAATTGGAGCTCTACAGAGGATGAATGTATTTGGTGTTGAGAATCAGGATACTTAGACACACAAGGCCACTGGGTAAAGTGCTTGGTTTGCTTCAGATTATTTTGCTTTTCTTGTATCTTGAAATCTTTAACATTTTTCCCTTTGGTCAGTATTCAGCGAGGCTTTTAAAGAAGCCTGATCAGTGCCGAGCAGTTTATGCATGTTCACATCTCTTTTGGGTTGATGATCAAGATGGCGTTAGGGACGGAGAAAGGTGCACAGTCTCATACTTAACATCTGAAAATATTAACTTGCATGGTTTCATGGTTTTGGTTGAGTTCATGCATCAACTTGGATGCATATTATTATGCTGAGCTCTGTATCATTATCATATTTCAATGGTTGGTTTCTGATGGGGTTGGAATTGTATTCTTGGCGGAGTAACTTATAGCTTCCCTTGATTGTTAGAGATTATGGAAGAGAATATGACAGTTAGTCTTTCCATGATTATAGGGTCCTCCTTTGCCTAAAGCGTGCTTTGAAGATTGCAAATGCTGCTCAACAAATGGCCAATATGGCACAGGGCAGCAGCGGGCCAGTCATACTCTTTGTTGAAATACTGAACAAGTCAGTAGCTTGAAGTGTTACTGAATTCAATTTTGTTGTGTCACAACTTTTGCCGAAATGTTGAAATATTGTGGCTGATTTGTATCAGGTACCTCTATTTTTTTGAGAAAGGAAACGCACATATCACAAGCTCAGCAATCCAAAGTCTGATTGAATTAATCACTACTGAGATGCAGAGTGACTCCACAACCCCAGATGCTGCTGCTAAAGCTTTCTTTGCTAGCACAATGTGTTACATTCAATTCCAGAAAAAGAAAGGTGGTGCAATGGCGTGATTTGCCGGAGCATGCTAAAGAGTAAAGACTATCCCCTTAACAGTAAATACGAACTTCCCAAAAAGTGTCAAAATTAGTTTTAGGTTTATTATTCTAATTTAAAAGAAAATTGGTCCCTTCTGTTAAAGATTTTTACAGTGACTGTCACGTTCTTGGGGTGTTATATGGCTTGCAATAAATTAATACCATTATCGGCACTCTTTTAACCTGCGCAAATTAATTCAGGTAAACCTGTTGTTTACATTTATACCCTTGTCCTGATACCCCAACATATTTGTTGATTATAACCTGAGAGGAAATGAGAGATTATAAATTATTTTTGAGATTGAAGCTCCTGTAAGTTTCTTTTCTCCAATATCCCTCTCGTTTTCTCTTTGTTAGATGGTACTATGACAGATCAAATGGAATATTTTTACAGCTAGATTGATCTCAATAAAGGTTTAAAGATGCTTAATGATTTATTTATTGGCTTTTCTCATTAAATGATAGTTTTAAATGATATGCGGGAACAGCATTTAAAGCAAACCTTAAAAGTGGGCCGGCTGAAATACAATTCATTCAACCTAGAGATTTATAAAACAAAAGTGGGTTGGGTTTGGGTAGTCCATGCATGGTAAATTGATTATACCTAGAAATTGCTCGTGATGTCCTAATTTATGCGCAATAAAGAGTTACTATAATTATATACAGAAGAAATAGAAAACCCATTCCTTAACATCCTTAAACCTCACTCTTAAATGCAACACATGTCAACACATAATAGGTGACAACACAAATAGATTTACCTTGTCAATTGCTTGAGGAATTGGGTTTTTTTTTCTGACTAACAATAATGATCAACATTTTCGGGTCAAATGCTTTATCATAATCTTCATCTCATTCACAATCAAGTAGTGGATTTCAACCTTTGCTTAGATCATACTTTCCCTCTGCTTTGTGCCTATACAAGATCATTTAATTACACTCGTAACCTTAATTTTGATCGTTTTCGTATTCCCCTACTCAAAAGATAAACCGACAGGTGGGATGACTATATTCGGATGTTGGCTACTTTTCGGAAAACTAGAACTTTCCCCTTATCTTCCTTTTGATCAGGGTTAAGTTTGCATTATGCTAATTTTGACTTGAGACGCTTCCAATTGAATCTCTGACTTTCAAATGAAAATGAAATACGATTTTACTACCTTTTGCTGATTGTCACATTAGGTGCACTCGATAACTTTGGCGGCTATTGCTTAGTCCTTATTTTATTATAGGGTTGTTCAGTTAGGTATATAAGCTAATAAAAAACAATGGTCAATATTCAATACAATGACCCTTCAACAATATTCAATATAAGGAAGAATCATGTCGTCTAATTTATAATTTCTTTTTTAATAATTTGAATGATCTTCCTTTTGACTCAACTTTTCTTTTTAATAATTTTTCTATGAACCAACCTGAGAATTTTCGTGGGATTTATTTATATTTTCGAGCTTGTCTGTTGCACTTGTATTATTCTGCTAAACAATGGTTAAATTCAGCAAGAAATCATTTAGAAATCATTTAGAAATCCTTGAGCTCTAATCTGGTAATGGCGTGCCAGTTTTGATAGAAAAGTTTGAAAATCGTGAGCATATTTTATTTGACTGATATAGACCATTAGGAAGTCTGAAAACTTGTGGAACTGAAGCGATAATTTGAAACCAGGTAGCGTGGTTTCAAGGGAAAGTAATGACTAAGAAGGGAATATCAGCAAGGAAGTGCAACAGGAAGAAGCAAGAGCTTGACATAATTCTAATAGGCAACGATAGTGCAGAATTTCTCAGCTGGGTTCTTGTAAAAGTTGCCAAATTAGTAAATCACTCAGGTACTAGTTATCACTCTCTGTATATTGATTTCATTTGCATCAGAAACTATGTAAACTGTTGTTGCTTTTTGTTATTGACTGTTATCTTTTCAGGTCCTGATTTGAAAGAGAAATCAGAAAATCATTCAAAATTTTGCAGAGGCCTCGGGGTAGGGAAGAGGGTTTATCAGATTGGTCTCAAAGATTCAATTTCACAAAGTTTAATCAATAAAGTTTCGAAGAGCGTGGCAAAAGATTGTGCAGCCATGGCAGCGATTGTGGGAGAAAACCGGGAAAACACTCTCGAGTATTTTCCATTTCTCAAATGCCGCACTGATTGGTTGCCGGCAACTACTGCAATTCTGGTTTTCCAAAAGGAAAGGATTATCCCAACAAAATTTTCAGTTCTGCAACAAAGAGGTTTTAGTTATTGATATACTATGAACTTCTTTGAATTTCCTTATGAGGAAGTTTCTGAAATCTAATCAGTTTTACAGGTTTGAGGTTGCAGAGTAGTAGTTTGGGAGAGGAACTGGCAGTTGAGAATACAAAATCCAATCCATGGACAGATGATAGTGAGGACTTGAATACTCAGAACTTCATTGTTAACGAGGAAAAATTTTCTTTGAGATCAATTTCTCTAATCCGAAGAGAGCTTTCAGAATCAACTCTCGGATGGCCTCTTCTTCGAAGGACTACCCAGATTTCTGAAGCTCTGAGTAGACGCAGGGAAAGAAATATGTCTGCAGTTGAATGGGTAATGAGCTTACCTAGTAGAAGCACCTCAGTTACCAATCAAAAGAATATGATTGATTCAGATTTGAACAAAGTTTCTGTTGGCAGAGAAATTGATAATTCTCTCCTTGATGATCTCAAGATTGAAGGAAGCACTCTACAAGAAGTTCACACTGCTGAAGAAGAGTCGACGGATGGCAGCAAGAACAGAAAAGACGAAAATCTTAGCATTGTTTCTGGACACCAAGCTGGAATTTCAAGTTCAGTTTCTTTAACTGCAACTAACTTGTCATTATCAAAACCCGGTTGGCCTCTTCTTCGGATAGAAGCTTCTGTCAGCTTGGATTTTTTGAGAGAATCTGAAGATAGGACATTGCCCAATCAATCTACACCAGCAACTCCACAATCCCAAATCAGTATCTCTTCCCCCAACATAGAAAACTCTTTTCAAAGGGAGATTCATTGTTCCAAGGATGATGAAAATTGTTCAACACCTTCAACAAAGTCACCCAGGGAGTCAGAGATTTCCTTGAAATTAGTGTCATCGGATTTCAAACAATTCAGCTATGAGGAGCTTCGGCAAGCAACTTCTCAATTCTCCTCAGGTTCAATTTCTGAGTCTTCAATAAATAGTGTAGGCAATAAAGGCACAGAACTTTTAATCTCTTTGACTAAATAAGTTTTCTTTCTATGAATAGATAACTTGATTGGAGAGGGAGGGTGTAGCAATGTGTACAAAGGATGTCTTTCGAGTGGCAAGCTGGCGGCAGTGAAGGTTCTGAAACCTTACAAGGAAGCCTGGAATGATTTCTCCTTGGAAGTTTATATCAGCTCTTCACTAATTCACGAAAACATAACACCTCTAATCGGTGTATGCATCGAGGATAACAATCTTATCTTGATCTATGATTTTTTGCCCAAAGGAAGTTTAGAGGAAAGCCTTCACGGTAGTAATGGTCAGCTTTCAAGATTTGCTTCTGCATATAAGTTGCTGCAATGTTAATTATTAATTTAAACCAGTTTGGGATGTAATACAGGTATCGGTAAGAAATCCGTGTTGCCATGGAAGGTGAGATTCGAAGTTGCTGTTTCTATTGCCGAGGCTCTAAATTACCTGCACAATGAATGTTCGCGGCCTGTGATCCACAGGGATGTAAAATCTTCGAACATTCTTCTCTCCGCTGAGTTTCAGCCACAGGTACTGTTTTCAACAGACATGCCGCTAACTCATTCTCTTTCGGATTATTGTCCAAAATTAGAGAAAAAGGGAATAGATATGCAATTTCAAGTAGAATAGTTGACCCATGTCAAATAATTAATAGAAACAACATAGGAGTCTAGTGCAAAATTCAATAGGAATTCTCAGTCGATTTCCTTGAGATTCATGGTGCTGATGCTCTAACAATTTCTTCATTACAGTTATCTGATTTCGGACTTGCTATATGGGGACCAACAGATTCAACTTACATGATTGAAGAAGATGTGGTGGGGACTTTCGGATATATAGCTCCAGAGTATTTCATGCACGGAAAGGTGAGCGACAAAATTGATGTTTACTCCTTTGGCGTGGTTCTTCTTGAATTGTTATCAGGAAGAAGACCAATTGGTTCCAAGAATCTGAAAGGGCAAGAGAGTCTGGTCAAGTGGGTAAGAACCTTTTATTATAATTTGATTACTTGACATTCTATTTTGGCCAAGAAATCTCCTTCGATGCATAAACAAAAATTTTCTTTTTAATCCAGGCAAAACCAATATTAGAGAATGGGGATACAGAAGCGTTACTCGATCCAAATCTAAATAATGACATTGACTTTGACCAAATGCAAAGAATGGTCGTTGCGGCAAATCTCTGCATCAGCCAGTCACCTCGACATCGTCCTAAAGTCAGCCAGGTACTCAAAATCGTAACATTAATTGGACGAAAGTTTACAAACATGAAAGAAGATATAAGCTTAACTCAATTTTTTTTTAATACTAATTAAAGTTTTGTCTAAGAAAAGAAATTTGATGTACTTGCACTCCAGATTCTTAAACTATTGAGAGGAGAAAAGGATGCAAAAGAATGGGCTCAGTCTGATATTATGGATGCGACGGAATTGGGCGACCAGGAGGATGATGATCTCCGAGGATGTGATGGCAAGCCCCATTTAGATTTCTCAATTTTGGATACAGATTTTGATGCCACATCACTTAGTAGTGATGATGCTATATCACATTTTAGAGCAGAACAAAAGCAGCAGCAACTTAAGTTAAGGGACTACTTGAAAATAGTGCAATATTGAGAATTTTATCTTTTTCGTAGCTTGCCTTCTTGTTGTTTGCGTTATGTGAAGCCAATTTAGCCAACAATATGGAGGAAAAGGAAGTTGTATTCATTTCAGGAGATAGCAAATATACTCCCAGCCATGTCTCTTCTTGGAAGCACAATATGAAGACATTAAGAAAAGAACACGCAGAGCCAAAAGTTGGTAATAACCGATGCCACTCAATGGGATGGAAAAGAATAAACGGGCGGTGTAAATTTGGGTCGAATCATGTACTTATTTACTATTTTCTTTTCTAAGACAATTACTTTTACTCTCAATAGCATACAACATCGAACCTCTGCCATCTTCCTCTCTTGATTGTTCTGATAAAACGAACACGAAAAACGAAAAAAGAAAAGGAAGAAAGGGCATGCTTCCGAGCAATACTCAGCTAATGATTTTGGGAAAAAAAAATATGCATCAGATTTCACACTATAATTGTATAACGACTGTACATGTTGATGGCCCAACATTCCACGGGGCTCAATGTTCCTACGAATTTAGTTCTGTTCTACAAAAATTTCTGGACGGTTAGTTCTTCCGCCCTACATTAAAACGGTATTGTATAAGGTAATGGATATATGTCAGCATCTAGCAAGTGATGTGCAGAAGGCCACGAAGTAGAAGAATTTTGTCGACAAGACACATCGTTGCCTGCCTTAAATCTTTTGAATTCTTTTGGTTGCCACCTTGCCCCAAAAAGCCAATCTTGATCATCAACTTCAACTTCAACTTCATTTAGCTCGGATTGAAATGACGGTGAAACCCAGTCCTCTATCATGAACTTATAAAATGAATCTGTACTCTGCACCTTGTTCTTATACAATGTGTTTCCATTAGCAGCTGTCTCGCCACCAAATTGAGCAATGCTTTCCTTCCTGACAGAATCTGGGATAGGACCGACTTCCTCACCAACATTATTATTGGTAACGGACATTGTTTTGCTATCTGGTACTTGGCGGATTTCCTTCACCTGAGCAAGAGAGTTGTCTGTTCTTTCAAAAGTAGAGCATGATTGTCCCTGTCCGAGGGATGCATCAGTTTTGCTATGCTTTTGAGATGACAGCCGAATCCGAATGATATTTTCTATTGTGATCATCACATTTTGAAGAAAGTTAAATACAAACACCTGCCAGATAATGTTAAGACACCGAAGAGATAAGAAACTCACTATGAGCTGTGATGGATGGTCTGATAGGTGGTGGGGGTTGCCTCTTCCTCTTCTTGCTGCTCTGGATGCAATCAGACAAGTAGCACACAGGCTCATCGTGCTCATCAGTTAGATCACTCTTCTCCAAATGTTCAGCCAGTTCATCCTCACTTCCCTTTGACAGGTACCTTACTAAAAGACCTCTATTGTTCCCTTCTTTATGTAGCTTCTTCACTTTTTCATCACAGAAATCATAGGGTTTCTCCTTTAATTTCCTCTCTTTCCTCTCGCTCCTCTTTTCTATCAATGATTCTGTTTTAGCCTTCTCCTTTTCACGCTGGAGCTTTAATGCACCAGAATAACAATTTTAGAACAGAGTTCTAAGAAAAGAAGAAGCATGAAAGTCGGGAATAACAAAGCGCCAATCTTCAAAGCAAAATGAATGTCACTGGCCAATGTCTCAAAACAGAAAGGGGAAAGCCCTAAAGGTATCATGGGTCCAAAAAACTTTGATGGCTTCTCCATATCATCTTAACCAACACTAATGAAGTTTTAATGATAAAAAACTCAAGACATAATGGAGATTGTTTGTTACTACATAAACGTGTTTTAAGCCTGATCTTTCATCATCTAAGTAGGTATTAACAAACATACAAATCATAAACTTCCTTCAATCATCTTCTAATTCAGAAAGACCAAACTATTTCAATCAACTGAATGTATTTATTCTAATTCGAGTATCAAGACAAGAAGTTGTAAGAATCCCATGACAACAGAATGATCAAATCTCAAACCCAGAACACAAAACTAAAAACAATGATAACAGTACCATTACATAATGTTAGGAGCATTCATTAATTTACAATAGCCCAACGGGGGCAGAAAACTGAGTACCATTGTTCAACTGGGTTCTGGCACAACAGTATAAAAATATAAAAGTTCAAATGATTGAAATCTTTAACTAAATATAAACCCAAGATAATTATTAACTAACAAGCATCAATCAGAGAGTGCCCAAGAACATCTTGCTACTTGCAAATTGTTATTCAATTACATGTCAAATCAAATCAATATAGAGAAAAAATTAACTAATCCACCCAACTATGCACTAATCGTGATAATCGTCAGATCCAAAACCCTATCCCCGATCTAAAAAAACACAGCGTGCTTAGACGATAAATTGTTTCTTCGTGATTAATTCACATAATTACACCAAGAAAACCAAAGAGCGCGAATCATTAACCCGGGCATATAAACAAATCAACAATTAGGAGATTATACTATTTACAAGATAATCAGTTGAGCAATAAACGCAAAAACCAGAATTGCTCAACGAACCTTAATCATTTCGATCAAGGCCCCACCACTTGCCCCGTTCCTCACAGATACTGCAGGCCGGTAAGGATAGCACCTTGACATCCTAACTTAAAAGTAAAAAAGCTTCACTAGAGTAATTTAGGGTTTAATCGCAGGAAAGAAGCCCTACAGTTTGCTGCTCTCAGATTAGGGGGGCGCTCGGCCGACTCGTGAAAAATAAAAGCGCGTTGTCATTTAAGCGTAGGGATGCTTATTTATAGTGTGAAAGTTGAGGTCTTAATCGACTTTTTATGTCGGTGTATATTTTAACATTAAGGTTATAAATTTAAATTCCATATGAAGGCTATTTGTAAAATAAAAAAACTAGGAAAGATATTTAACTGAAATTTTAAAATAATTTTCTTTTTAATAAAATTCCTAAATAAAATAATTTCAAATATTAGTATTAATTCCATCAAAATACTATATATATATATAATAATTTTAAAAATGTAATGAAAATAAAATTTATTCATTTTAAAAAAATTAAAATTAATTATTGTTTATAATTTTATGGCCGTAATCAAAAACCCTAAACCCTGGTCAATACTACGCTGCGAACCAAACACGGCCTTATTTGCTCTCGCGAGCCGAGAAGAATCAAAGCAAAATTAAGCGAACCCAAAACATACACGTTCATACGACTTCTAGAATGAGTTGCGGCTCGATTTCGGTACGATGAAGAGAGTTAACCGACTTGCCACCCTTAGCCGAGCTGTTGCTAGCGACGCCACTCCAGCAACCGCTCAACATCAGCTGGCTCAACCGGCTTTGTTTAGCTCATTCTCATCTTCTCCAGGTTTCGCGCAAAAGATCGCCGGTCGGTTCGGAAAATCAGGTCCTTCTGTCGATGGTGGAGTCGTGAGATTCTCTGTTGCAGCCACGTCTCTGGCTCAAGACGGTCATGCTAAGGAGCAACCTTTGTCGCAGAATCTCCTGCCCAAGGATGTCGTTCTGTATCAGTATGAAGCTTGCCCTTTCTGCAACAAAGTTAAAGGTTTTCAATTATACTGTCTTTGGTTCAAGTCTCATTGAAATTTTACGTATAATTGCTGTATTTTCATATTTTTTCTGAAGAAAATACTTTCTTGATCTTTAAATGCTGACCTTGCAGTTTCACTTCTAATTAAAAAGAGTTAATTTTACGTTGATTATTTTGAGTGAAGACTATAGGACCTGTTTGATGAACTTTAGAAAATCATCTTCTTGTTTCGCCAGGCTAGCTGTAACTAATTGAACCTAGAAATGCATTTAAAGAATTTTTGCTTTGGTTTGTGCTAATGTCTTTTATGAAATATGTGAGGTTTGAGTCAGGATGATTGAACGAAGTCCATACTTTAGATACATTATGCTTTTTTATTTTGGTTTGATTGATTTATATATTTTTTAATCTGTTCTGTTGACGAAGTTTGTTCCTTTTTTGCCAGCGTTCTTGGATTACCACAAAATTCCTTACAAAGTTGTGGAGGTTAACCCCATCAATAAAAAAGAGATTAAGTGGTCTGATTATAAGAAGGTGCCCATAATGAAAGTTGATGGTGAACAGATGGTCGATTCTTCAGGTTCTTAGTCAATATCCTATATCCTTTTTCTATGCAGTTTTTGTTTTTTTTATTCCTTTAATGTTATGAACATTAAATTTAATTGCTTATATGTGCAAATCTTTGCGTTCTATGTTTGCAGATATAATTGACAAGCTGTTCCAAAGGATTCATCCTGACAACTCTGCATCTGAAAGTGACGAAGAAAAGAAGTGGCGCAGGTAAGATTACGTTCTTTGTTGTTTGTTCAACTCTAAACCATGCTAAATTATTTCAGTTTCTTCTATGACTTGCTGCATTCTTTCTGAATGCTTCCATGCACCTGTTGATGATTGGTATGGCAGTGCAAACTTGGTCTAACTAGTTCCTGTATCAATCTTCTGTTGCCAGTATTCAGAATATTCTAGGAAAGTAGTTAAAACTAACCCATATCACATCTTAGCTTTGGTGTAATGGTTCTTTTACACAACATATGAAATGATATAAGTGTAATCTACATCTTACAAAAAGAACGGTATGATAAGTGAACTGATAATCTAACTGCTCATGATGTAGATGGGTGGATAATCACCTGGTGCATGTCTTATCTCCAAACATATATCGAACTACTTCTGAAGCACTCGAGTCATTTGACTATATCACCACTCAAGGTAATACATAGTATAATTTACAGTATTCTTTAATTGGATTTATGAGTTTTTACATGATGATTAGCGTAGGAACAGAACGGATGTTATTCTGTTCTTGATAATTCTTGTCCTGTTTTTCTTATTATCTCGCTGAATTGTGTTTGTTTGTCCTTTGAGTGTTCATGAAACCCTTTTTTTCTCATGTACGCGTTTACTGAAAACTTAACCGAGTATAATATTCTAATTGTATCTCCATGCAGTTGACTTTCAGATTGAAATGTTCTTTGCAATTTATTTTCAATTGCTTAATTCGTGAATAATTTATATTGCATAATCTCAAATTTTATATTACTAATTCACATGGTTTTGTGAACTTAGTATGAGAAAGAAAAGAAATCTAAAATAAGCTTCAGAGGTCAGTCTCAAATCAGCCAAGACCTCCCCACTTTTATGTGGTCAGGCCTAGAATGGTGGTTTAGAGCTTTAGATATGACCTTTGTCAACTATGATTGATGCTTTACGGAGTTTGCCTAGCCTGAGTTGCCTGATCATGCCTATGTGCAGGCATACCATCTGTTGGTCTTTCTGGAGGTAACGCCGGTGCTGATGGCAGGGGCATTTCATATTTAAGTATTTTAAATAACAAAAGTAGGGGATCACTTTGTGTTACTAACAAGGTTTAAGGTTTAGGACTTCATGAAATATTGGAAGCTATGATAATCACAGAAGATATCTCTTGATTTTCTGACAGACATTGTGCTGAAATATATATTCTTTCTAGCTCTAGGCAGGTGATAAAGGAGTTTTTTATAGAGTTGATTATATGTAAGCCATCTCCGGAAGAAATCTGGAGCTCTCAACAAAATAATTATGTTCAAAGTTATTATTGATATTCCATGCTTTGTATTGAACAAATATCATTTAACAAATTTAGCGAAAATCATACATAGCCATTTGATTAGCTGACATAGATTGTCTTATGTCATATCATTCTTTTGTGATTTGGTCTAAGCACTTCTTTATACATTTCATGCTCTGGAATTTTATTCTCTCTGAGCACTCCTTTAAACATTTCGTGCTTCAAAATTTCGATAGCTTCTGCTTGGGTCATTTTGCATTAAATATTGCTTGAGATTTATATTTATTATTGAAATTTGTGTTTGAATTTCATCATCTTAACAGTTGATATTCTTGGCAGGTTTGCACCAAGTGTGAGAGAATCCTCTATTTTTTTCTTATGTAAATAATTTTTTTTATCAGTTGATTGCTTCTCTGGTTTATGCCTGTTCTTGACAGATGTTTCTGTGGTTTGTTTTGTGTAATTACAGGCAATTTCAGTTTTACTGAGAGGTTAGTAGCAAAGTATGCTGGAGCAGCTGCCATGTATTTTGTGTCAAAGAAACTGAAGAAGAAACACAATATCACTGATGAACGAGCCTCACTGTATGAAGCTGCCGAAACATGGGTGGATGCTTTAAATGGCCGGCAATACCTCGGTCTGTTCAACTAAAAATCGTGTGTTTTAAACTAGAAGATATATGCAATGATCATGATTGTCAGTGTTTGTCTGTATCTCGTCTACAGGTGAATCAAAACCAAATTTAGCCGATCTTGCTGTTTTTGGTGTTCTGAGGCCAATTCGACACCTCAAGTCAGGCAAAGATATGGTGGAGCATACGCGTATTGTGGAATGGTACACTCGAATGGAGAGCAGTGTAGGTGAGTCCTCTAGGATTAAGGAGTAGGAATTGAATAATTTTGTCCGTTGTTAAATTGGAATGTAATCAAATAAACCATGCCAGTAATAAACAATAACTTGAAATAAAATACCGGATTAGATAACATTTTGAGGTTGACGGAGAAAGTGTTGTATGTCTTGGATGTCATTGCCATATTTTTGCCTGAAAAAAGTTTTTTGTGTAATTATTTGGTGACTGTCCTGTATTTAGTGCTGTTTGATACAGACATTGTGGTAAGTTATTTACATTGATAACTAAAATCTGTCCATGAATTATTTATTCAAGTTATACTCTAAAATCAGCGGTAATTTCTAGTCATTAGTTTTTTTCTTATTACTTCTCTTCCATATGTTATAAAAATATTTCCACTTTTACTTGGGTCAAACCTTTTAATACTGGACTGTGAAAGGAAAAGGGTTCTTTCTAGGCTTCACATCACCACTCACCAGCGATGTTTTCTGTTTATTTCCCAAGAAAAATGGTAACTTACACGTAATTGTGTATGGTCCTTACAGAGGCTGTGTCACTCTGTGATTGAGAAAGACTTGGGGAATCAAATATTTGAAGTCATTAGAAATGACTAATTTTTAGAGGGAAATAGAAACTGCTGTGTTCAGTCACATTTTCAAGTCTGCGTTGATTTCATAGATTAGATTACCTTCCAAATTCACGCAAGTTCATTGATTTTTTTGGCAATGGCTTACAGCTGCATATGCAATGACACTCCCCGTCAAATTTTATTTTTCATTAGCTGTCTATTCACAACATGAACATGATTTTCAGCTCTTGAAAAAGGAGGTTAGGTCCGGCTATGTTGAATTCTTGGAGGTTTTGATTCATGCAAGTATCGCAAAAGAAGAGCTAGTGCTTTCTATATCCGTCGTGTCTTGTGCTTGACACGTTACGCAGCGGCTTCATTTTTCTGTTGCCAAGTATTGCATTTAGGAGCTACGTGGCACGGCGGTGTAAAAATGAAAATAGATATAGGTTATAGGCTATAGGCTTAGGCGTTATGATGAGAAGTCTAAGCTAATATGACTTCTGGTTGTTGATTTAGATATGAAGTCACATTGGTGGGCCCATTGTTAAACATGGAACAGAACATAGTCGGTAATGCTGCCACGCTGGATTATATAGGACCCACATTTCTTCTTGATGTGGTTATAATCCAAGGGCTGTGATTTCTCCTCGTGGCATCACAGGAACCCGTACGAAAACTCTTGGCAATTCACACATTGTATTCTGGCAGGGGAATTTTGTCATTACTAATTCCATACCACATAAATACAAAAGGCAAGAAATAGTGTATATATATTAAATAGAATTAATTTCAAAATTTAAAATAGAGAAATAAATAAATAAATAAAAATAGCTATTCTTCCTCCTATAACGTCTGACTCTTTCCCGTCTGAATTGAGTGAAGTCTCTCTTTCAGACAACACATTTGTCTTTCTCTGTGAAGCCTCTCTGACCCAATACTTCTGTGACTTGCTGTCACAAAATCTGCGTGTTTGTACGTCGTCGTTTACCGCCACCCTTATATCTTTCTCATAAATGCTTTTGTTGGTTTTGTAGCTTATTCTTCGGATTTGCTAATGGTAAAAGGGGGAAAAATATATAATCCTAGGCTAGAGGTGGCAAATGACCGGACCGGGTCACGAACAGTATAGACCCGATTTGGGCCGGATCTTTGAAGGTCGGATCAGACTTAAAAGACTTAAAGATATAAATCTACTCTAGATCATGAATTTATTTAATTTAATATTATTTATTATTTATATTATAATATTTAATTTATTTTATTTTTATTATTAATTAATAAAAAATATCAATATATAGAATACAACATACTTTTAAATTAAAAAATTTAAAATAAATTATAAATCAAACCAAATCAATACTTTTAAGTAAATATATCAATATTTTTAAGTTAAAAATTTTTTAATTTAAATAGTTTAAAATAAATTACAAATTAAATAAGAAAATAAATCGATATATTTAAATTAAAAATTTTAAAAAAAAATTATAAATTTAATTATATCGATACATTAAAAAAATAATGCCAATACTTTTTATAAAAATATTTTATAAATATTTAAAATTAATCTGCAAGTTTGGTCTAGGCCCAAAACGTCTCGGGAGTCTAACTTCACAGGCATCTTGGACTACATATTTTTTAAGCCGATCCAGCCTAATACTAGTACCAGCCCGTGCCCCTAAGTTTTGATGAGCTTCGATTCCACCGGCCGCGCCGGTCCGCCAGTTTGCCACCTCTATCCTAAGCTCTCTCTAGCTCATTCCCTCTGTTTTTGCATATTTAGTTCCATGATTACCTTGGTGTTCAGTGAGTACAAATTATATCCATAAAATCCTCATTAATTCATTAAATAATTATTACATTTAAAAAAGATTGTCAGTTTCCACTATAACCATCCACGGGGATCGTTTATAATACTCTCTTTCAGTTAAACCAAAAATCTCAAAACTACAAAGATGGTATAAGGTCTTTGCCAATTTAAGAGAGAAGATAGATAGATGGATGGAGAGAGAAAGTGGGTCTTGCATCTCTTCTGATATAACAATAACATGAACCTATTCTAGCTTTAAACCTAACTCCATTTCATATCTGTTCTTGGTTTTCCTTCTTATTAATAGTTTCATGAAATTTGTGAATCGAAGGAGACGTTTTGGCGTTCGTTAACTCTGTTCTCAGTTTCTGGTAGAAATTACTATGTCTGTTCACGCACAATTGTGTCCTGATAATTTGGGTTTACCCATGTGCGGCTCGCAGGACTGGATGGTAAATCCTGTTCCTGCCATTGCTGCTGCTGATCTTTGTTTTAGTTTTCAAGACCCTCAACATCAACATCTTCTTGCTCATCTACACCAAAACGCTCATCAAAACATAGCTGCTTTTGATTGCAATAGAGGAGCTTCTCCTTCTACGTCAACTTCTGGTAGTAATTTTTTCTCAATGGCTCTTCCTCAATCTCTTCATGTTCAACTTGAGTCGCAAAAGCAGGAGATTGACTACATTCTCCAAATACAGGTAAGAATCCTTCACGTTCGAAATATTAATTTTTATGTCAGAACTAGTATTGGGTCTTCTTCAAATTGCTATTTTCTGGTATTTTTTAAAACAGAGTGATATATTAAGATCTGCTTTGCACGAGCAAAGAAAACAACAACTAGCAGTGCTGCTAAAGGGTGTGGAAACAAAAGCCATGAGCTTGATGAGGCAAAAAGAAGAGGACTTGGCACAAGCAACAAAAAAAGCAATGGAGCTTGATGCCTGGCTGAAGAAAGCAGAGATGGAAAGCGAATCATGGCAAAGGTTGGCAAGAGCATACGGGGCAATGGTCATGGATCTAAGCAACACTCTTGAACAAGTCAGAGAGAGACTGGTCTTGGTCAGCAACAGAGCGGAAGATGCAGAATCAGTTTTTTGTGGTTTTTCATGTGATAGAGAAAAAGAACTGAAAAAAGAGAGTAAAAAGATAGCTTGTAAACGCTGCAATTCTAGGAACTCGTGTGTTATTTTTTTACCTTGCAGGCACCTCTGTTCGTGCAAGCAATGTGAAGCTTTTCTTGTTACTTGTCCTGTCTGTAAATCTGCCAAGGAAGCAAGCATGGAAATCTTTTGGTCCTAACAAGAAAAGGGCACATTGCAGAAGAAATGAAAAGGAAAAGGAGACGAAATTTTATTTTCTTGGGAAGCACCACACTTATTGATACTCGTTCTGTCGTATGGGGTTTTTGGTTTTTTAATTTTTTCCTTTCTGGGTCAATGTTAACAGATTTTTGTGGGTGTGTACTGCTTCCGACCCATATTTGAATTGAAATGATGATAATATCAGTAAGGCCAGAATCTTCTCCTTTGTTACATTTTCTGGGAGAATTCATTTCTCTGTTTTAGATTTTATTATAGTAAAAAGAAATAATTAGAGATTTAATGATTCGGTTCCCTTCTGTAAAGAATTGCCAGCTCTTTGTTAGCCGTAAAAGTGCACAGTCTCGACTGACAGAAAATATTTTGAAACCAAAACTTGGAATGAATCATGAATGGCATGGAAGCAAAGGAACTGTCACCGCCATTATCTTGTTTCCTTATTTCAATGAATTGAAATTAATTGTCTATTAAAAGTCACACAAGCTCAGGTTCAGCTCCAATGCTTCAATCCATAGCTGCTTGTAAAGCTAGTTTTGGCTAACCCTCCTAACTCGAAACCCAACTTTAATGATTTGATCTACATTCTAAAACAACTCTGTTTCTGTTCTTATTTGTCTTGCTTACCTATCCCCGAGCCTGAGTTCAAAGTCCATCCTCCTGAGCAGCATAACACGATCCAAACGTGGGACCACACTGCGGATGATGCTATGGGATGCAGGATTGACAATACGAATCATCCATGCTTATTTAACACAAATTTAAAGTAAATAAAGACATTCAAATTTAAAAAATTTGGTACAAATAATAAATATATTATATTTGCGATATCTATTTAAAACATTTAATTCTTTTATGATATTTTTATTTTAAACGAATTATAAATAAATTCTTGTTATAAATAAAAAAAAAATATTTTAATTAGTTTATAATTTGTTTATAATTCGTTTATTAATTATTTATAATTCGTTTATTAATTGTGTTTAAAAGAATCATATTCGAATTACCAATTTAATAAATGAATTGTATTATTATTTGATATTTTTAACACGATTAATAAATGAATCGAATCTAAATTAATTTTTATTTAATATAATATAAATATAATATAATATTATAATTTAAATTTTCACTCCTAATTAGGTAGGTAATCACTAATGAATATATTATTTTCTACGAGAATCTGTTCATTGGCCCTAATTAATGATCGGTTGAATGTGCTTCCACCACAAAGTAATCACTGGGCCCAAATTAATGATCGGTTGAGGGCTTTTGTTGGAAGGCAATTGTAACAATGTACGACTTAAATGTGCTTCCTCCGCAAAGAATTATTGAATTGAGTTTACAAGTCCACTTGTAATTTTTTATATGTAACTTGGGGGCCCATTCGATCACTGGTCACATCAACGACCAATCGTGCGCCACATGTCAACCAGACAAAACTAAATACGCCGTAGCTTCCTTATGGAAGGGTGACACACAAGACTTTCCCTAAATATTCCAATTCTCCCCCGATCTTTCGGTCTACTCTCTGTTCATCGTCTCAGACAGCCTACAACAGAAAGATCAAGAACAAACCACAGTGCTCTCTCCCTCTCCGTTATCGTAACAGAGGAAAGCTTCAGTTTCAATTACCGAAATGCAACAAGGAGATTACAGCTCCTATTATCATCAATACCCTCATCTTCCAAACTCTAACCCTAACCCTAATTCGAATCCTAATCCATCTGTCGATGTTAATCCAATGTCTTACGCATCAGCACCGCCGTTTAGCACCAGTTACGCTCCTTCTGATTACTCCGGTTATCCTCAAAATTACCCTCCGTATCCTCATAATCCTGATTCTGTCCCTCCTAGGACTCCTTACACACCTGCTCCGGTGACTGCAACACCATCACCACCGAACCCTAATTCATTTTCTTCATTCAATCCAACTCCTCCGCAACAACCACCTCAGTTCCCGCCATACGATTCACATGGGCCCTACCAACCACCGCCAACCACGCAACAACAACCGCCGGCTTATTACCCGCCACATGATCAGCATCAGACGGCCCCCAATTACGCCCCACCAACTGCTAACGCCAATTCTCCATACTCCACCACGTTCTCCGCCCCTTTTAGCGATGTAGGATCATCGGTCCCGCCCGTGTATGAGAACCCAAATTCCATGAAATTTGATAGTGGTGGCGGTTATTTTGACGATAAATACGGAGGTTATAACCGAGGCCGTTCTGATTTGGGCTCCGATCATCTTTATGGAAAGCAATCGGAGAGTCTTAATTATTCACGGTACGATGATGGGTATGGTGATGGTGTTTTTGCTTACGAAGGGGGCAAGGTGGAGCCATATGGAGCACGAGGCACGGTTCCGAAGTCATCAACTTCGACTTTGTTTGATGATTTCGGGCGATCAATCAGTTTTCCATCTGGGAAGGATTCGCGCTCATCAGTGTCCTCAGGTTCGAGTAAGATCGTGAGAGCAGTACCAAAGGCTGAGACGCAGCAGGATGTAAAGAGTGGGGTCCAGAAGTTTCGGGTCAAGTTGCTGGCCGAAAGCGGAGGCCAGAGTACCATGGACGTGCTCTGCCAGGTAATGTTTTGTTGATGTATATTGTCTGGAATTTTAAGGGAGATAGAATGGTTTAACAATTATTGATTGTTGATTTTAGTTTCTTCATATTTGGTATGCTAGTTAGTTCAATTGAATTGATTTGATTCTCACTCTTTTCTGTAATTATTAGTTCAATCAGCATGTTTTATTGGGAATGTTTTGGATTTATTGTGTTAAATGTCCTTTTTGATTGAAGATAGATTACTATTAAGTAGAATGCAATGGGAAATTTATTCATTTTTTCATGCATTGGTGGCCATGGTTGACCAACAATTCATAGATATAGCTGGAGAATCTCTGTAGATTTGATTCAGTAATATTTTTCATTATTTTCCTTTATTCGACATTGTCAAGAGCCTTTTCAATGTTTTATTCAGCTAACTCTGTTTTAGATTGGACCAATGCATTCGTATAATAATATGTTAAATTTCTCTTGCAGATTGGTTTGGACGGAATCCGTATGCTTGATCCAAATACTGGCAGGACTTTGAGAATATATCCTCTTGAGAATATCACAAGATGTGAAGTGAGTTGTTTATTTCCCTTTTTGAATTTCTATCTCACTGGTACTTTCTGGTTTAACATAAAGATGCATGTTTCTTTTTCCTCATATAGCTGTCCGATTCGTCTACCTTGGCATTCTGGTCCAAGAGTTCTGTGGATATTGAACCCAGACGTATCAGATTACAATCAAATAGTTACACTAGCACCACACTTTTGGACACAGTGACAGCTGCAACTGTACAGGTTGGGTTCATATAATTAAATGAACATAATTTTTTTTTTCCTGCTTGTAATATATGTTTTTTCATATTTTTCAATGCATTTTTTACTATCGAAACCCCACAAATGATGACTTATGATCACAATGTACTGAACTTGAGGTCTCTTTCAAAATGTTTTGGAAAACCTAAAGAGTGAGGATTTAGTAACTTAGTTCACTTTGATCTGTATGCATTTTTAAGTATATTTAGTGTTTCTGAAGTATTTGCATAATGTACAAACAAGATGAGAGTATGTTCTTTTAAAACTACTTTCTAGATTGTTGTACCGATGCTTTTTTACGATATTTTTCATATCTGATCATATTGATATCTTAAAAATTATCATCTGCAACTCCTTTTTTTATTTGGATTATAGACCCTGACAACAATTACTGTGGGGTTCATTTTTATGACCTTTATCATGAATATTTTATGCTAGACTTTTACTTAAGATAATTTTTTTGGTTGTGTTTTCATAACAATATTCTTATGTGTTTGACTTTATTCTGATTTTATTTTAAGTCCTCTACAATACCTTATGTGTGGATAGTGGATTTCTATATATATTTTTCAAGCATTTGGAAGTGACTTGTGTTCCTCTGAGTTGCAGCTGAAGGAGATGGGTGGAGGAAGAAGCCGGTCTTCTGACTCCTTAAAGATAGCTGAGCAGCCTATGGAGAAGAAAAAAGGACTTGTTGATTGGGTGAACTTGATAAAACCTGGCAACGAGGAGAAAGATCACTGGGTAAGATTAGAGTTTCAAGAGATGTGTTTTCTTCTGTATATTTCACTTGCATGTAGACATTTTCCAATGTAAGTCATTTTATCATTTGAAGGAAGCTATATTCCTTGTGATTAGTATTCTTGGAGTCTTAAATTTTTTGTATTTTCTTTTCCATAGGTCCCCGACGAAGCTGTTTCAAAGTGTACAGCATGTGGGACAGATTTTGGGGC
>JAXCLQ010000002.1:1609449-1621332 GCA_035584115.1 Cedrela odorata | reverse complement strand
GATGATTCACATAGAAGTATATTGTCAATGATTCATCATATAATTATACTAGTGTGTTAACTACTCCTTAGACCTGAGACATCATAGTTGTTGATCGATATAGATGCACATGATTCATATGGTGTATAAATGCGAGACTAATCATGTCTTGTATACATAAGCCGATTTGGTCATGTGTTGTTTATATCAAGATGTAAATGATTGTCAGATGGAATCCGTTGACTCGATACAGTAGATTTTGAGGTTCCGTTGACTCGATCCAAATTCGAGTTCCCAGTCGGATATTAGTAAACAGCTGAAAATAAAGTCTTTTGCCAAAATATTAGTGTCATACGAAAAGTTCGTAGTGACAAGTTCAGCATGTATTGACTGATTATCCGCATATGACTAAATTTAGGGTTTTAACATATATGAGTCCAAATTTAGTTGGGATTAGGCGAACGGAGGGAGATTATTCACATGAAATGTATAATTAAACATAAAAGGTTCGATGAAGATTCACTTCATTGTAGTTTAGGGACTATGGCATGTTGCTAGACGTTAACTATAATCGTTGAGTATCCGAATAGTTCAGAACGAGTTCGATGAGATCGATTTTGGCTCACGGCTAACTCTACGGTGAACCCAAGAGGTCACAAACAATAACTTATGTTATTCTTTACTATGAGAGAGATTAAATATTATCCGCAAG
The DNA here is from genome assembly GCA_035584115.1 of Cedrela odorata. Lineage (NCBI taxonomy): Eukaryota > Viridiplantae > Streptophyta > Magnoliopsida > Sapindales > Meliaceae > Cedrela > Cedrela odorata. Next base: position 1,620,641 of record JAXCLQ010000002.1, on the reverse strand, counting down.
AGAGCTAGCACTCTCGGAGATAATATTCGGCCGAAAATAATAAACAGTTTACTTGTTAAATAGTTTAACAATTTGAGAGTTATGTTTAATGATCCGAATATAACTTAAAGTAAGTTACAATATTTAGAATTATAAATAGAATTAAAATAAATTTGGTTAAAATAAGTTTGACCGAATTTGGGGTCAATTTATAATTTATCAAAATGTAAGGATATAAGTGATATTTGATATTTACTATTGAAAAGCTTGTTGGACAAGTTTTGGGACTTATTTGTCTTTAATTAAAAGATCAATGGCAATTTAGTAAATGAGAAAAATATATATATGAATGGTCATTTTCAATTATAATAAGATTTTTTATTTTTAATCAAAAATAAAAAGATAAACTCTCATCTCTCTCTCTAGCATTTGGCTAAGGCAATAAAGTATAAGGGGTTTGATTTCTTGGAGATCTTGTGATTTCAAGGTTTCTCTCTTTATCCCTAAGCTAATTGTTAGTTTAATTTTATGTATTTTTGATTAATTTTATAAAAACTTGATTAAATTCATGATTAAATGTCATAAATCATAAATATTTATTTTTTATCTAATTTACACCTTCAATTTCTCCTTCCCATGGCCAAATTCTTCTTCTCTCCATCTCTCTATGGTTGAATTCATCTTCCATTTTAACTCTCTCTTGTCAATTCCCCCCTTGGCTCTCCTTTCTCTCACCGAATTTGCACATGGCCGAATTTTTCTTTTATTTCTCTCTCCCTTTCTTTTAACTCATGTATTGTCTTCTTAAAATGAAGAAGAAAAAAAATCTAGGACAAAATAAGCCTTTAATTAGCATTTTCAATTTAATTTGCATTTCAATTCAATTTGCATCTCAATTTAATTTGCATTTCCCATTAATTTGCATTTTATTATAAACTTTATATTTGTCCTAGTCCAATTGTCATTTAAATAATTTTAAATTCTTAAAAATATAAAAAATTAACTTATTTAACTAATTTTTTGTGTAAAAATTATTAACCTTTTAGACCGAATCTCATGCTACATCCCTTGTTCTATTTATAATTAATTCATTTATTATTATTATTACTATTTTAAGTTCGAAAAAAAAAATTATCCCAATCTCTATAACTTTACTGTAATTATTTTATAAAATTTCAGTTATCACACGAGTTCAATCAACCCTTTACTTTTGCACAATATAATTTAGCTTATCATTTTGTTGCGTACAGATTACGAATGAATCATTGTTGCAGCATATAGTTATAATGGGATTTATAAATAATATCAGTACCCATTTTAAGTTGTAATTAACTTTTTCCTTGTAGATTATTCTATCGTCCAAATAGTCGGTAGTTGATTTGCCTCTTGTTTAAGAATATATATTTATTGTCCAATTCTTCTTGTGTATGTAGTAAGTAAAGTTTAGTAGCAAGAAAGAGAAATGGTGCTATATATGAAAAGATAAATATATCATCATTTTCTAAACGATTTTAGTATTAAGAGCTTATTATAATTAATACAATGGGGGTTGTGAGATGGGCAGTTAGCTGCTCCAGATCGTGACTACTCTCTGCTTTAATTAATTTTCATGTTTCTAAAGTTTGATGATCATTGTATTTTCATCTATTTTCGAGAACTAGTGCATTATTATATAAATTATTTATTCCATGATGTTATAGATAACTTGGTACCACCAGCAGCTGTACCCTAATGTGGAATGAGGATACCACAACTTTACTGGCATAATTGACCTATTATTATGGGATTGTTGATTTAATTTCCATTTTGGGCTTGAGTGCAATATTATTTTTAATTATCTGATCCTTGCCAGTGCTGTGTAAAATTTACTTTGTATAAGAGCATAATCTGTTTTCAAGATCATGTTGCACATACATCACATATGACATTCTTCTTCTTAATTTACTCTAGGTTATGCTGCACGATTTCGAAGCATACACATGAGAATCAGAATGAAATTGCAAGAGCGAGAGGTGGAGACACCCATGAGTGTACATCCCACAACTCCTCCACAAGTAGCATTCGATGAGATGACCATTTAGATACGACAATGTGGTCCAAATAGTTGAAAGTAGGTCCAAGTATGTGAATATCTAGCTTCCTTCCCTTTCATAGTTGCAAAGGATAGTTAAAATATATTACCATGCATAACAAAAACAACTTTGTTTTTCCAACTTTCCTATAGTATAATAAATGTTCGACTACTGTGTGCACAATTAATGTCATTAAGGGTAAATCCATGCATTTTGTATATAAATAGGCTCAGAATACCATGCAAGAAAAACAAATCAATCAGCAATTCAGTTTTTCTTGTATTCTTGAAAGACAGACGACTTTCTAAAACAACTAGTCATGAAGCCGTCTTCTTCCTCTTTCTGTCCCACAACCTTGATGCTATCTCTTTTAGCTGTTTCGCTTTTGATCAGCAGCACGAAAGCTTTGATAAAGATTCCTCAAAATGAAAGTGTTCCAGCAATTATCGTGTTTGGAGATTCCATTGTTGATACAGGCAATAACAACAATCTCAGGACACTAGTTAAGTGCGATTTCCCTCCTTATGGCCAGGATTTCAAGGGAGGAATTCCAACCGGAAGATTTTGTAATGGAAAAGTTCCCGCAGATTTCTTAGGTAGAAATCACAACTTCTCTCTCTTTCATACTCATTCTCTCTCTCCACCTCTCTAATTATATACCCATTTATATAACACAAACAATAAATGTACTGAATGTAGTTTTGTCCATTCAGAACAAAAGAGTGTGTTTTCATCTCAACGATCAAATAAAAAATTGTCTGGGTTGTGGTATAACATGTAACAGACGTTTTCAAAATACATGTTCACATATCAAAATTCTATTAGATTGTTGTATGTGTGAATGAAATAGTCCAACGAACTCGGAACACAGCTTGTAGCAATGAAGTTTCAATTTTTGTAAGCTAATATATGTATTAACCAGTAAGAAAAAAGTTATGAAGAATTTAATGATGCTTTTAGTAAAGTCTATAGCTTACTTTGTTAAGGATTGATAAATTAACTTTTAGCATATGCATTATCTATGTATAACAAGTGGGTCGAATAATCAAAGGTTGAGAAAGACATTAATAGTTGTCAAACTCTTGTGATGTTTGGAAAATTTAAAGACGATTTAATGAAAGAAAGGGCAATTGAAAACTACTGACGGGCCATAGACCTTTTTTTGGTTCAATTACTAGTTGATCATCACTTTTTGGGTCCTACGAATTCAACTACTGTTGCTTTCAAAGATTACTAATCCAAATCCCTTTAAGTAAATTTTCTGTTTAATTTCAGCCGAAGAATTGGGAATCAAAGAGCTTGTTCCGGCATATGTGGGTCAAGCTTTGTCACCTACAGATCTCCTAACTGGTGTATGCTTTGCTTCTGGTGGCGCAGGATACGATCCTTTGACTCCCACAATAGTGGTGCGTACATGCATGTAATTACCCAGCTTTTATAGTTATTATTATGATTATTTTAATTTTAACATTAGTTACTTGGTGAACAAAATCAGTCAGCTCTATCTTTATCGGATCAGTTAGAATACTTCAAAGAGTACACGGAGAAGCTGAAAGGACTTGTTGGAGAAGAAAGAACAAAATTCATCTTGGCCAAAAGTATATTTATAGTTATTGCCGGCAGCGATGACATTGCCAATACCTACTTCGGCTTTCGTGCCAGGATGCAATATGATATTCCAGCTTACACCGATCTTATGGCTAACTCAGCTTCTGATTTCTTAAATGTAAGTATTCAACAGATAACATCTACACTGAATCGAGATGTTACGTGAAATTGGGGTCCCTAACTTTGAGGCTGATAGTGTTCATATAGTCGTTTTCTCAATCAAAAAAAAAAAAAAAAAATCGGTGTTACATCAGTCCGTCTCAAGCTGTTATAATTTGTCGTTAACTTTAACCGCTAGCTAGTATAATTTCATTTTTCGTCAATTAGTATATCATTTGTTTGCTTTCTTAAAGCTACATATATATCGTTATTTATTTGTTTGTCTGTTTTCTTTTTAATGATTTGGAAGCAACTTTACGGATTGGGTGCAAGAAGAATTGCAGTTTTCAGTGCACCCCCCATTGGGTGTGTGCCAGCACAAAGAACTTTGGCGGGGGGAATTCAAAGAGGGTGTGCAGAAAATTACAACCAAGCAGCACAATTATTCAACCAAAAACTGTCAGCAAAGATTAATTCTCTCGCAACTACACTTCCCAACAGCAAGATTGTTTATGTAGATGTTTACAATCCTCTACTCGATCTCATTCAAAACCCTAAAAAATATGGTAAATCCAACCTTTTTCCTTTTTCTTAATTAAGCTATTAAAGAAAATAACTTAATGAGAAGTATTTAATCTATTACTTTGCTTCATTAATTAGTCTTAACAATAATTTCTTATTTAACCTCTTTCAGGCTTCGAAGTTGCGAATAAAGGGTGCTGTGGCACAGGGAATATAGAAGTAGCTGTACTATGTAACAAATTGATTTCATCTACTTGTGCAAATGTTGATAGTTACATCTTTTGGGACAGTTATCATCCTACGGAAAGAGCCTACAAAGAGCTTTTATCGCCACTCCTCGAGAAATATGTCAGGAAATTCTTTTGAAAAAGGCAACTTGCTTAGTTATTACACCCCAGTAAATGCTTCATATTCAATTTTAATTGTATGTATATCATATGATTTAAATCTTATAATTTTGTATTGGTGAAAATAAATCCATATCCTAAAGTATTGTGTATTCCCTCCTGGATAAGATAGTTTGATAATGTGTCTATATATGTTTTTGGAGTGGAAGTTTATATGATCTCTTTTGTATTTTCCATTAATGTTTAAAAGCAAGAATAATGTATTGGGAACTTTTGTTTCTCCATTATTTGCATTTTAAATCAGCTTATCTATACAAAGAAATACGTGGAACAAAGAACATCCAAGTATTAATTTCTCATAAACACCAATACTGTCCAGTACTGATCACCTTGTTCATTATAAATGAAGTGGCTATTTTTTTTTCTATTAATGGGACCAATGGAACTACCGTATTAAAGAGGCTTTATAATTCTATCTGTACAGTCTATGAAGTTCTATCTGCATTTAATTTCCTGCTGCAACATCACCAGTAGGCGCATTACTAAGGCATACTTTTTGTAATCGGGTAGGTCAACTCCGCAACTCATAGCTCTTCATATTTAATTCTAAGCCAACTTCTCTCTTCTACTTTTAAAATTAACTACATTATTATCTTAGATGATTTACTTGATATGGAATCTGGGTTGGAACTATAATTTACATTGTGGAGGGATCAAAATGTATACATTAAAAACTTGCAAAGAAATTGTTCAAGTTGACTATGAAGTAATAACATCAAACCAATTAATTTACCTTAATTTCGAATATACTTCTTTGTGAATCTAGCTAATTTAGACAGTCTAAAATCTGGCACGCCCTCCAACGCAACATACTAATAAAAGAATGAAAATGGTTGTTAATTCCTATACTGGAACATTGAAAGATTGCGTCTGTTAAGAGACAAAGCAGCAGCATGGGATGTGCCACCAGCAATATTAATACTGGATCTTATTTTGATTTTTGAGAGACCAGAGAAAAGTCCAAGACGATTTCATTTTCTCTTTGTGTGTGTGTGTGTGTGTGTGTTTTCTATTTATATTTGTAACCCATTCGATACTCTCAGCTTCTAACTATGCACATGGCTTCAAAATCCTCTGAGCTTCTTGTGCACATGAAAAAGTGCAAAATCTAGAAGTAGGTGGGACAATGAGCTTCATACAGCACGATGACAATTAATTAAGCTTAGCTTCAGAGTTTCCCGTATATAACGTTAAATGGCTGGAATGTAACAGTGTATAAAAAGTATATATTATACGATGGCAATATGTTTTTGGAAAATAGCCGAAGGAAATTGCTGTGTGTTTCTGAGTATCTTCTTCTCAAAATCTAGAGTAATTTAAGAGATACCTACTTCTTGTATACTTAACAGCTCGATCTCTACTTGTCTGGCCATTAAATGAAACCAATGCAGAGTTTTTCAACATATAAGTGCACAGAAAACCATGTTATACGGCCAACAGATGGTCGATCTACTTACAAAAGCAATGCAATCTCAGCCTATGAAACTGTCTTCTTCTTCCTCCATTTTTTTTTCTGCCTTAGTTCTATTTTTCAGTATAGAATCTTTTATTAAACTACCAGGCAATAACACAATTCCAGCAGTCATTATGTTTGGAGATTCAGTCGTTGATACATGCAATAACAACAATCTGAAAACGCCGGCTAAAAGTAATTTCCCTCCTTATGGGAGAGATTTCATGGGAGGAATACCAACTGTGAGATTTCCAACTAGTTTTTCCATTTTAATTTCTTATACGTGTTACAAAATCAGTCAGTTATAACGATAACAGATCAATAAACTCACTTCAAAGAGTACCTTGGGAAGAGGAAGCAAACAACATAATATCCAATAGCCTGTTTCTACTATCATCAGGGAATAATGACAAAGCAATCTCCTATTTTGTCACTTGTTCAAGAGCTTTTCAGTATGATGTTCCTTCATACGTTTCTCAATTAGTTAGCTGGACTTCCTCTTTCCTATAGGTAATTTATATTCACAGAATTTCTATTGATCATATCCATTTGATTTTATTTAATATTCCTTTTTTACCCGTCAAGAAACCTGTAAAGTCATAAGCCACAAGCAATTCTATCCACATCGGCAAATAAAATCTATCGAATTAGGGTGGGTTTCTTTAACTCAAATTAATAAAATGATGGACCTCATTATTGTTTGCCAGTGCTTAATTACCAGTGTTATCCATTACCTGTAATGGGTGATTCAATTAGGATACACTGAAATAGTGGGAGTAGTTTTTGAGCTGTCAGTTGCGCATTGGTTCAGTTCAATTGTGTCTTCTCTTCAAATCTGGATGCGAAAAGTGTCCTTATCCTTTGTCATAGATAATTAAAATCAGAAGTTCATCCTTTGGCTTGGTATATGAAGAATTACAAGTGAATTTGGTTCCTTTTCAATCTAGTAAAGGAATATGGTATATTAAATCCCTTCCAATTCCTAGCAGTGGTTGGAGAGAATGTATTTGTTTCAATGTCAGTGATTTGAAAATGTTAAGCTTTCTTACTGATATCTTTTACATGACTTGTATTCTTAGCTCTAGGTTTGCGCTGCAGATGCTTTAGCCTTCTCTCTCTCATTTTTTTTTTAATTAATATGTTTCTCTTATTAATCCAAGAAGGAAAGTGAAATGCTTATGTAATTTCACCATCTTAGCTTGTGTGATTATGATTTCACTTTACATGGGAGAATTACTTGCATTTATACTCAGTACACGCGCATGTTTAATGGTGCATTTACATCAAGAATTTTGTTGAGATATCATATCTTTCTTGATAAGTGACTACACCAATACTCAGCCAGCCTACAATTATTGGGATTGCCAAATTTTTCTTTGAAAATTTTAATGCTTTCATAGTTAGCAACAAGCTGCATGTGGGGGCTTACACCTCTTCCCATTACATTATTTTCGGATTGAAATTTTGAAGCGGTTGCAACTAGAATTGTTTTTAGATCAGATGAAACAAAGAGACAGATTAGACAAAGTTGAGAGATGTTGATGTCCTGGGAACTATATTGATGATGAGAGATGTTGATCAGCAGCATCTTGATGCACTTGATAGAGCAGGAATCAGAACTGGAATCCATTCAATGTTCACTTTTGAAACTACTCTCTAACAGAACGATAGTCTTGCAGCAGAGTTTGTGGCCAGTGACAGAAACCTTGGAGATATCCCTGGAAGCCCACTTTCTCTCACAAAACTTTTTTATGCTGAAAATGATGGTGATTGGTTTTCCGCAATTGCAGTTCCAGTGGGAGCTCAACACAGAAATTTTGATATCGCTAAGAATACTTCCCATAGGGTACAAATTAATCCTCATTTAAATTTTTAGTAACTTCAGTTGTATTCCAATTTCTTTTGTATTCTGTCATGTTGAGTGCTATTGTGTTCTTTTAGGTTAATTAATATTTTTGAGTTATTGGGTAGTACACTGTACATGATTATTCATCTATATTGGTGTTAAAATCTTTCAGCCTCCAAATGGACTTGATTAGAGATCCTTAGCTGTGAAGAGAGATTCATCTTGCCTGATTCTGAGTGTTTTTTTTTTTTACGCTTCACTTGATTTTAAACAGTAGGACTTCCCAGCATTCTCATTCTGCTACTAGTTTTGTTTTCTGTTTGTTTCTTTTAGTAGACAGAGAAGTTAAACTTGGCCTTATTGATTTGGCTTGGTCCCATTTCCCTTGTGGCAAGCAGCAGTTATAATTCATTTGGTTTAGCACGGTGCTATTTCGATTTTAGCAAGTGCTATTCATCTTCACATGTTTTGTCATTGACATCTTTTACTGCTTTAAATGAGATGGCTTCTAACTTCCTCCTGGTAAATTGACGAGAATTTGATTCGCTGCAGGGCAGGAAAAGGGCCTCACCACTATTTCATAAATTGACCCACCTCTCTGGAATCAGCATAATGGTGATGCCATTGGATTAATGGTGAGAAAATAAAATGTTGTTGCTTCATTGGCTCAATCTGTTTCTGGACTGGGAACAGAGCTGGGTTCTGATGGAATTGGACATTGCTTCAGCACCTTTGTGCAAGTTGCCTGTCAGCTTTCAAGAGGAGTAAAACTGTTTCTTATGGGTCTTCACCAAGTGCCTAACTCACTTAATCACTTTGTCAGTCTTGGATCCCTTACAGTTCCATTAGCCTTTTTGAAACAGCACAAGGATCCAGAGAGAACAGTTGAACCCACATCTCCTCCTTCTGGAATAAACATTCGGGAAATTCTCTCAACAGGTTCTATCGATTTGAAGCTGGAGACTGAATTTGATGAGAATTCAAATTTTGTGTTTGGATTGAGATGCAAAATTCATATTCCAAACATCTACGTTGGGCTGTCACCATTTCTGATTCTTTTGTAGATGAATTACGATGGGGGGCAAGTGTTAGTGGGATATTTGATGGTCCTAAAGGATTGGACCAATACCAGATTGAATCTTTTATAGATCTTAGTTTAGCTAAGAGATTCAGCTTGAAGCCGGATATTGCGTATGTGGTGGATAGAGATGCCAAAATACTAGCCCTTATGCTTCGGTGTAACTGGTCCTTCTGATCACCATAATCAGCAAATTTTTTTTCTTTTCTATCGTAATGGAAGACTGCGCTGTTCCTACAGGGTTCAAAATTTTCAGATCCGGTACATAGACTTAACTTCCATTTTTTATACTGTAGTCTTAGTTAACGATTTATAGATTTTTTTCTTTGGAGAAATTGGAACAAGAAAGAACAGAAAGATATGTCAATGTTGTTGTTCAATTGTCTTTTTCAGACAAATACAAACACGTTTAGCAAAGCAAACTTTATTAACTTAAAAGATGGTATGGTAGCTGTCATCATCTGGGATTAATTCTCTTTTATTGGTTTGCGATTTCGGCTTGAATGCAACGTTTAATTTCCATCTAATTCGATGCACGTTATCTTTAATAATGTCTTAATGGAAGTGGAACCTTAGCTGCATTCCAAAGAAAAGCCAAAGATTATTTTGTAATTTTTTTATTTTGATTTTAGTAGATGTTGATATGTGACATAATTAATAATAAATAGTTTAAATTATATTTTAATATTTTTAATTTATATTATAAAATATAAAATTAATTTATAAATTTTATCAATATACAATTTAAATCATTCATTATTAATTATGTCACTTGTTAACATTTATTTAAAAGTTAATAAAAATAATTATAAGAAAATCATCGCTTCTCTTTTATAAAAGTATAAGCTATGCAAATCTTTAGACAAATCAATTCAATGCTTTGTTTCCTTTCCTCAGCTTATAGTTTTTTCATCAATGTTAAAAGAATTCATAAAAAGGATAGCAATATAAGCTTCAAATCCATATACATTTAACAAAATTGTATTGTGATGGCTAATCAAGTCAATTAGTAAAGGATGGTAGGTTTAAAGTTTGAATTTAAGACTAAGACTTCAAATATTATTATAAAAAAAAATTAAATTTGACTTATACTACTAAAATTAAAGTGTGATAATATATAATTATATAATTAATAAAATAAAATATTTAAAATTTGTGATGAGCCTACAATAATTACTAATTAGTGGGCATTTTTGTTAAGCCTAATTATATAATTAGGGAACGAGGCTCCCAATATACAATTTTTATTTATTTAATTAATAAATCATCAATTAGATAGTAATATACGAGGAGTTTTTTAGATCAAGTTTCATACTTATTTCTATTTATAATTTGATTTAATATTTTATTATATTTAATATTAAAAATTTAATATTTGAACGAAATTATTTTGATTAAGTTGATAAATAGTATTTTTAAATGAATTTTATCAAAAAAAAATATTAATATAAATTTATCTCTCTCTCAACGAATTCGTCAACGTTGATCATTTTTACACTAATTTTTATCGATAAAATTTATTAAAAATATTATTTATCAACTTACGTAAAAAAAAAATTATTATTCATCAACTCATAAATTTCAAACTCAAATTGTAAATGACTTCATATATAATAAATTTGGAACTCAAGCTATTAATGCAAATAAACATAAAAATTTGATAATTTTCGTAAAAAGTCAATATATATGCTGTATGTACTGTGGAGAAATTTAGGAAAGAAATACTTCAAAAATAATTTTTTCAGATCCCCTATTTACTGATATGACCAACCTTAATTCAGTTTTACGAATCGGTCCAATTTCAGATCATTTGGACGATTTTACCTTCGAAACCAAAAACATATTACAGTAACTCCGCTACAGTCCCGCGCTACAGTGTATAATCTCCAAATTCTCAAAGCCTAAATTATCACACCCCAAATCTACAGTACCCGTGTTTTGTGTGTGTATATATATATATATATAATTTTTTTATTTTAATTTCTTTATTTTTCATTTTACAGCTTAATTAATATTTCACAAAATAAAATTTACTTGCTATTATTTTTTAAAAAAAGAAAATATTTTCAAATATAATATATTTATTATGTAAATATATTATAATTATTGTAAAAATTTTAAAAATAAA